>JAVHZZ010000389.1:0-61303 GCA_036250195.1 Mixophyes australis | reverse complement strand
TTTTTATACTTATTTTTTTACTTATTCTTATTTTTATACTTATTCTTATTTAAATTCTTATTTTTATACATATTTTTTTTTTTTTACTTATTTTTATATTCATTTTTATATATATATTTTTTTTATTTTTATACTTATTTTTATACTTAATCTTATTTTTATACTTATTTTTATACTTATTCTTATTTTTTTTACAAATTTTTGTGCTTATTCTTATTTTTATACTTATTTTCATACATATTCTTATTTTTATTTTTATACTAATTTTTACACTTAATATTATTTTTATTTTTATACCTATTTTTATACTTATTCTTATTTTTATACTTATTTTTATATTTATTTTTTTCTTTATTTTTATACATATTCTTATTTTTATTTTTATACTTATTTTTATACTTATTCTTATACTTATTTTTATACTTATTTTTATATATATTTTTTTTTTATTTTTATACTTATTTTTATACTTAATCATATTTTTATACTTATTCTTATTTTTTTACAATTTTTTTTACTTATTCTTATTTTTATACTTATTTTTATACATATTCTTATTTTTATTTTTATTCTTATTTTTATACTTATTTTTATATTTATTCTTATTTTAATTCTTATTTTTATACTTATTTTTTTTTATACTTATTTTTATTTTTATACTTATTTTTATACTTTTTCTTATTTTTATACTTATTTTTTTCTTTATTTTTATACATATTCTTATTTTTATTTTTATTCTTATTTTTATACTTATTCTTATTTTTATACTTATTTTTATATTTATTCTTATTTTAATTCTTATTTTTATACTTATTTTTTTTTATACTTATTTTTATTTTTATACTTATTTTTATACTTACTCATATTTTTATACTTATTTTTATACTTATTCTTATTTTAATTCTTATTTTTATACTTAATCTTATTTTTATACTTATTTTTATACTTATTCTTATTTTTATACTTATTTTTATACTTATTTTTATTCTTATTTTTATACTTATTCTTATTTTTATACTTATTTTTATACGTATTTTTTTTATACTTATTTTTATTTTTATACTTATTTTTATACTTAATTTTATACTTATTCTTATTTTTATACTTATTTTTATACTTATTTTTTTATACTTATTTTTATTTTTATACTTATTTTTATACTTATTTTTATTCTTATTTTTATACTTATTCTTATTTTTATACTTATTTTTATACGTATTTTTTTTATACTTATTTTTATTTTTATACTTATTTTTATACTTAATTTTATACTTAATCTTATTTTTATACTTATTTTTATACTTATTCTTATTTTTTTACAATTTTTTTTACTTATTCTTATTTTTATACTTATTTTTATACATATTCTTATTTTTATTTTTATACTTATTTTTACACTTATTATTATTTTTATTTTTATACCTATTTTTATACTTTTTCTTATTTTTATACTTATTTTTTTCTTTATTTTTATACATATTGTTATTTTTATTTTTATTCTTATTTTTATACTTATTCTTATTTTTATAATTATTTTTATACTTATTTTTTTATACTTATTTTTATTTTTATACTTATTTTTATACTTAATTTTATACTTATTCTTATTTTTATACTTATTTTTATACTTATTTTTTTATACTTATTTTTATTTTTATACTTATTTTTATACTTATTTTTATACTTATTCTTATTTTTATACTTATTTTTATACTTAATCTTATTTTTATATTTATTTTTATACTTATTCTTATTTTTTTACAATTTTTTTTACTTATTCTTATTTTTATACTTATTTTTATACATATTCTTATTTTTATTTTTATTCTTATTTTTATACTTATTCTTATTTTTATACTTATTTTTATATTTATTCTTATTTTAATTCTTATTTTTATACTTATTTTTTTTTATACTTATTTTTATTTTTATACTTATTTTTATACTTATTCTTATTTTTATACTTATTTTTATACTTAATCTTATTTTTATACTTATTTTTATACTTATTCTTATTTTTTTTACAAATTTTTGTGCTTATTCTTATTTTTATACTTATTTTCATACATATTCTTATTTTTATTTTTATACTAATTTTTACACTTAATATTATTTTTATTTTTATACCTATTTTTATACTTATTCTTATTTTTATACTTATTTTTATATTTATTTTTTTCTTTATTTTTATACATATTCTTATTTTTATTTTTATACTTATTTTTATACTTATTCTTATACTTATTTTTATACTTATTTTTATATATATATTTTTTTTATTTTTATACTTATTTTTATACTTAATCTTATTTTTATACTTATTCTTATTTTTTTACAATTTTTTTTACTTATTCTTATTTTTATACTTATTTTTATACATATTCTTATTTTTATTTTTATTCTTATTTTTATACTTATTTTTATATTTATTCTTATTTTAATTCTTATTTTTATACTTATTTTTTTTTATAATTATTCTTATTTTTATACTTATTTTTATACTTATTCTTATTTAAATTCTTACTTTTATACTTAATCTTATTTTTATACTTATTTTTATACTTATTCTTATTTTTTTACTAATTTTTTTACTTATTCTTATTTTTATACTTATTTTTATACTTCTTATTTTTATACTAATTTTTTATTTTTATACTTATTTTTTTACTTATTCTTATTTTTATACTTATTCTTATTTAAATTATTATTTTTATACATATTTTTTTTTTTTTACTTATTTTTATATTTATTTTTATATATATATTTTTTTTATTTTTATACTTATTTTTATACTTAATCTTATTTTTATACTTATTTTTATACTTATTCTTATTTTTTTTACAAATTTTTGTACTTATTCTTATTTTTATACTTATTTTCATACATATTCTTATTTTTATTTTTATACTAATTTTTACACTTATTATTATTTTTATTTTTATACCTATTTTTATACTTATTCTTATTTTTATACTTATTTTTATATTTATTTTTTTCTTTATTTTTATACATATTCTTATTTTTATTTTTATACTTATTTTTATACTTATTTTTATTCTTATTTTTATACTTATTTTTATACTTATTCTTATTTTTTTACTAATTTTTTTACTTATTCTTATTTTTATACTTATTTTTATACTTCTTATTTTTATACTAATTTTTTATTTTTATACTTATTTTTTTACTTATTCTTATTTTTATACTTATTCTTATTTAAATTATTATTTTTATACATATTTTTTTTTTTTTACTTATTTTTATATTTATTTTTATATATATATTTTTTTTATTTTTATACTTATTTTTATACTTAATCTTATTTTTATACTTATTTTTATACTTATTCTTATTTTTTTTACAAATTTTTGTACTTATTCTTATTTTTATACTTATTTTCATACATATTCTTATTTTTATTTTTATACTAATTTTTACACTTATTATTATTTTTATTTTTATACCTATTTTTATACTTATTCTTATTTTTATACTTATTTTTATATTTATTTTTTTCTTTATTTTTATACATATTCTTATTTTTATTTTTATACTTATTTTTATACTTATTCTTATACTTATTTTTATACTTATTTTTATATATATTTTTTTTTTATTTTTATACTTATTTTTATACTTAATCTTATTTTTATACTTATTTTTATTTTTTTACAATTTTTTTTACTTATTCTTATTTTTATACTTATTTTTATACATATTCTTATTTTTATTTTTATTCTTATTTTTATACTTATTCTTATTTTTATACTTATTTTTATATTTATTCTTATTTTAATTCTTATTTTTATACTTATTTTTTTTTATACTTATTTTTATTTTTATACTTATTTTTATACTTTTTCTTATTTTTATACTTATTTTTTTCTTTATTTTTATACATATTCTTATTTTTATTTTTATTCTTATTTTTATACTTATTTTTATACTTCTTATTTTTATACTAATTTTTTATTTTTATACTTATTTTTTTACTTATTCTTATTTTTATACTTATTCTTATTTAAATTCTTATTTTTATACATATTTTTTTTTTTTTACTTATTTTTATATTCATTTTTATATATATATTTTTTTTATTTTTATACTTATTTTTATACTTAATCTTATTTTTATACTTATTTTTATACTTATTCTTATTTTTTTTACAAATTTTTGTGCTTATTCTTATTTTTATACTTATTTTCATACATATTCTTATTTTTATTTTTATACTAATTTTTACACTTAATATTATTTTTATTTTTATACCTATTTTTATACTTATTCTTATTTTTATACTTATTTTTATATTTATTTTTTTCTTTATTTTTATACATATTCTTATTTTTATTTTTATACTTATTTTTATACTTATTCTTATACTTATTTTTATACTTATTTTTATATATATATTTTTTTTATTTTTATACTTATTTTTATACTTAATCTTATTTTTATACTTATTCTTATTTTTTTACAATTTTTTTTACTTATTCTTATTTTTATACTTATTTTTATACATATTCTTATTTTTATTTTTATTCTTATTTTTATACTTATTTTTATATTTATTCTTATTTTAATTCTTATTTTTATACTTATTTTTTTTTATACTTATTTTTATTTTTATACTTATTTTTATACTTTTTCTTATTTTTATACTTATTTTTTTCTTTATTTTTATACATATTCTTATTTTTATTTTTATTCTTATTTTTATACTTATTCTTATTTTTATACTTATTTTTATATTTATTCTTATTTTAATTCTTATTTTTATACTTATTTTTTTTTATACTTATTTTTATTTTTATACTTATTTTTATACTTACTCATATTTTTATACTTATTTTTATACTTATTCTTATTTTAATTCTTATTTTTATACTTAATCTTATTTTTATACTTATTTTTATACTTATTCTTATTTTTATACTTATTTTTATACTTATTTTTATTCTTATTTTTATACTTATTCTTATTTTTATACTTATTTTTATACGTATTTTTTTTATACTTATTTTTATTTTTATACTTATTTTTATACTTAATTTTATACTTATTCTTATTTTTATACTTATTTTTATACTTATTTTTTTATACTTATTTTTATTTTTATACTTATTTTTATACTTATTTTTATTCTTATTTTTATACTTATTCTTATTTTTATACTTATTTTTATACGTATTTTTTTTATACTTATTTTTATTTTTATACTTATTTTTATACTTAATTTTATACTTAATCTTATTTTTATACTTATTTTTATACTTATTCTTATTTTTTTACAATTTTTTTTACTTATTCTTATTTTTATACTTATTTTTATACATATTCTTATTTTTATTTTTTATACTTATTTTTACACTTATTATTATTTTTATTTTTATACCTATTTTTATACTTTTTCTTATTTTTATACTTATTTTTTTCTTTATTTTTATACATATTGTTATTTTTATTTTTATTCTTATTTTTATACTTATTCTTATTTTTATAATTATTTTTATACTTATTCTTATTTTTATACTTATTTTTATACTTATTTTTTTATACTTATTTTTATTTTTATACTTATTTTTATACTTAATTTTATACTTATTCTTATTTTTATACTTATTTTTATACTTAATCTTATTTTTATATTTATTTTTATACTTATTCTTATTTTTTTACAATTTTTTTTACTTATTCTTATTTTTATACTTATTTTTATACATATTCTTATTTTTATTTTTATTCTTATTTTTATACTTATTCTTATTTTTATACTTATTTTTATATTTATTCTTATTTTAATTCTTATTTTTATACTTATTTTTTTTATACTTATTTTTATTTTTATACTTATTTTTATACTTATTCTTATTTTTATACTTATTTTTATATTTATTCTTATTTTAAATCTTATTTTTATACTTATTTTTTTTTATACTTATTTTTATTTTTATACTTATTTTTATACTTATTCTTATTTTTATACTTATTTTTATACTTATTCTTATTTTAATTCTTATTTTTATACGTAATCTTATTTTTATACTTATTTTTATACTTATTCTTATTTTTTTACTTATTTTTATACTTATTTTTATTTTTATACTTATTTTTATACTTAATTTTATACTTATTCTTATTTTTATACTTATTTTTATACTTATTTTTTTATACTTATTTTTATTTTTATACTTATTTTTATACTTATTTTTATACTTACTCATATTTTTATACTTATTTTTATACTTATTCTTATTTTAATTCTTATTTTTATACTTAATCTTATTTTTATACTTATTTTTATACTTATTTTTATACTTATTCTTATTTTTATACTTATTTTTATACGTATTTTTTTTATACTTATTTTTATTTTTATACTTATTTTTATACTTAATTTTATACTTATTCTTATTTTTATACTTATTTTTATACTTATTTTTTTATACTTATTTTATTTTTATACTTATTTTTATACTTATTTTTATACTTATTCTTATTTTTATACTTATTTTTATACTTAATCTTATTTTTATACTTATTTTTATACTTATTCTTATTTTTTTACAATTTTTTTTACTTATTCTTATTTTTATACTTATTTTTATACATATTCTTATTTTTATTTTTATACTTATTTTTACACTTATTATTATTTTTATTTTTATACCTATTTTTATACTTTTTCTTATTTTTATACTTATTTTTTTCTTTATTTTTATACATATTGTTATTTTTATTTTTATTCTTATTTTTATACTTATTTTTATACTTATTTTTTTATACTTATTTTTATTTTTATACTTATTTTTATACTTAATTTTATACTTATTCTTATTTTTATACTTATTTTTATACTTATTTTTTTTATACTTATTTTTATTTTTATACTTATTTTTATACTTATTTTTATACTTATTCTTATTTTTTTACTTATTCTTATTTTTATACTTATTTTTATACATATTCTTATTTTTATTTTTATTCTTATTTTTATACTTATTCTTATTTTTATACTTATTTTTATATTTATTCTTATTTTAATTCTTATTTTTATACTTATTTTTTTTTATACTTATTTTTATTTTTATACTTATTTTTATACTTATTCTTATTTTTATACTTATTTTATATTTATTCTTATTTTAATTCTTATTTTTATACTTATTTTTTTTTATACTTATTTTTATTTTTATACTTATTTTTATACTTATTCTTATTTTTATACTTATTTTTATATTTATTCTTATTTTAATTCTTATTTTTATACTTATTTTTTTTTATACTTATTTTTATTTTTATACTTATTTTTATACTTACTCATATTTTTATACTTATTTTTATACTTATTCTTATTTTAATTCTTATTTTTATACTTAATCTTATTTTTATACTTATTTTTATACTTATTTTTATACTTATTCTTATTTTTATACTTATTTTTATACTTATTTTTATTCTTATTTTTATACTTATTCTTATTTTTATACTTATTTTTATACGTATTTTTTTATACTTATTTTTATTTTTATACTTATTTTTATACTTAATTTTATACTTATTCTTATTTTTATACTTATTTTTATACTTATTTTTTTATACTTATTTTTATTTTTATACTTATTTTTATACTTATTTTTATTCTTATTTTTATACTTATTCTTATTTTTATACTTATTTTTATACGTATTTTTTTTATACTTATTTTTATTTTTATACTTATTTTTATACTTAATTTTATACTTAATCTTATTTTTATACTTATTTTTATACTTATTCTTATTTTTTTACAATTTTTTTTTACTTATTCTTATTTTTATACTTATTTTTATACATATTCTTATTTTTATTTTTATACTTATTTTTACACTTATTATTATTTTTATTTTTATACCTATTTTTATACTTTTTCTTATTTTTATACTTATTTTTTTCTTTATTTTTATACATATTGTTATTTTTATTTTTATTCTTATTTTTATACTTATTCTTATTTTTATAATTATTTTTATACTTATTCTTATTTTTATACTTATTTTTATACTTATTTTTTTATACTTATTTTTATTTTTATACTTATTTTTATACTTAATTTTATACTTATTCTTATTTTTATACTTATTTTTATACTTAATCTTATTTTTATATTTATTTTTATACTTATTCTTATTTTTTTACAATTTTTTTTACTTATTCTTATTTTTATACTTATTTTTATACATATTCTTATTTTTATTTTTATTCTTATTTTTATACTTATTCTTATTTTTATACTTATTTTTATATTTATTCTTATTTTAATTCTTATTTTTATACTTATTTTTTTTTATACTTATTTTTATTTTTATACTTATTTTTATACTTATTCTTATTTTTATACTTATTTTTATATTTATTCTTATTTTAAATCTTATTTTTATACTTATTTTTTTTTATACTTATTTTTATTTTTATACTTATTTTTATACTTATTCTTATTTTTATACTTATTTTTATACTTATTCTTATTTTAATTCTTATTTTTATACGTAATCTTATTTTTATACTTATTTTTATACTTATTCTTATTTTTTTACTTATTTTTATATTTATTTTTATATATATATTTTTTTTATTTTTATACTTATTTTTATACTTAATCTTATTTTTATACTTATTTTTATACTTATTCTTATTTTTTTTACAATTTTTTGTACTTATTCTTATTTTTATACTTATTTTCATACATATTCTTATTTTTATACTAATTTTTACACTTATTATTATTTTTATTTTTATACCTATTTTTATACTTATTCTTATTTTTATACTTATTTTTATATTTATTTTTTTCTTTATTTTTATACATATTCTTATTTTTATTTTTATACTTATTTTTATACTTATTCTTATACTTATTTTTATACTTATTTTTATATATATTTTTTTTTTATTTTTATACTTAATCTTATTTTTATACTTATTTTTATTTTTTTACAATTTTTTTTACTTATTCTTATTTTTATACTTATTTTTATACATATTCTTATTTTTATTTTTATTCTTATTTTTATACTTATTCTTATTTTTATACTTATTTTTATATTTATTCTTATTTTAATTCTTATTTTTATACTTATTTTTTTTTATACTTATTTTTATTTTTATACTTATTTTTATACTTTTTCTTATTTTTATACTTATTTTTTTCTTTATTTTTATACATATTCTTATTTTTATTTTTATTCTTATTTTTATACTTATTTTTATACTTCTTATTTTTATACTAATTTTTTATTTTTATACTTATTTTTTTACTTATTCTTATTTTTATACTTATTCTTATTTAAATTCTTATTTTTATACATATTTTTTTTTTTTTACTTATTTTTATATTCATTTTTATATATATATTTTTTTTATTTTTATACTTATTTTTATACTTAATCTTATTTTTATACTTATTTTTATACTTATTCTTATTTTTTTTACAAATTTTTGTGCTTATTCTTATTTTTATACTTATTTTCATACATATTCTTATTTTTATTTTTATACTAATTTTTACACTTAATATTATTTTTATTTTTATACCTATTTTTATACTTATTCTTATTTTTATACTTATTTTTATATTTATTTTTTTCTTTATTTTTATACATATTCTTATTTTTATTTTTATACTTATTTTTATACTTATTCTTATACTTATTTTTATACTTATTTTTATATATATATTTTTTTTATTTTTATACTTATTTTTATACTTAATCTTATTTTTATACTTATTCTTATTTTTTTACAATTTTTTTTACTTATTCTTATTTTTATACTTATTTTTATACATATTCTTATTTTTATTTTTATTCTTATTTTTATACTTATTCTTATTTTTATACTTATTTTTATATTTATTCTTATTTTAATTCTTATTTTTATACTTATTTTTTTTTATACTTATTTTTATTTTTATACTTATTTTTATACTTTTTCTTATTTTTATACTTATTTTTTTCTTTATTTTTATACATATTCTTATTTTTATTTTTATTCTTATTTTTATACTTATTCTTATTTTTATACTTATTTTTATATTTATTCTTATTTTAATTCTTATTTTTATACTTATTTTTTTTTATACTTATTTTTATTTTTATACTTATTTTTATACTTATTCTTATTTTTATACTTATTTTTATATTTATTCTTATTTTAATTCTTATTTTTATACTTATTTTTTTTTATACTTATTTTTATTTTTATACTTATTTTTATACTTACTCATATTTTTATACTTATTTTTATACTTATTCTTATTTTAATTCTTATTTTTATACTTAATCTTATTTTTATACTTATTTTTATACTTATTTTTATACTTATTCTTATTTTTATACTTATTTTTATACTTATTTTTATTCTTATTTTTATACTTATTCTTATTTTTATACTTATTTTTATACGTATTTTTTTTATACTTATTTTTATACTTATTTTTATACTTAATTTTATACTTATTCTTATTTTTATACTTATTTTTATACTTATTTTTTTATACTTATTTTTATTTTTATACTTATTTTTATACTTATTTTTATTCTTATTTTTATACTTATTCTTATTTTTATACTTATTTTTATACGTATTTTTTTTATACTTATTTTTATTTTTATACTTATTTTTATACTTAATTTTATACTTAATCTTATTTTTATACTTATTTTTATACTTATTCTTATTTTTTTACAATTTTTTTTACTTATTCTTATTTTTATACTTATTTTTATACATATTCTTATTTTTATTTTTATACTTATTTTTACACTTATTATTATTTTTATTTTTATACCTATTTTTATACTTTTTCTTATTTTTATACTTATTTTTTTCTTTATTTTTATACATATTGTTATTTTTATTCTTATTTTTATACTTATTCTTATTTTTATAATTATTTTTATACTTATTTTTTTATACTTATTTTTATTTTTATACTTATTTTTATACTTAATTTTATACTTATTCTTATTTTTATACTTATTTTTATACTTATTTTTTTATACTTATTTTTATTTTTATACTTATTTTTATACTTATTCTTATTTTTATACTTATTTTTATACTTAATCTTATTTTTATATTTATTTTTATACTTATTCTTATTTTTTTACAATTTTTTTTACTTATTCTTATTTTTATACTTATTTTTATACTTAATCTTATTTTTATACTTATTTTTATACTTATTCTTATTTTTTTTACAAATTTTTGTGCTTATTCTTATTTTTATACTTATTTTTATACTTAATCTTATTTTTATACTTATTTTTATACTTATTCTTATTTTTTTTACAAATTTTTGTGCTTATTCTTATTTTTATACTTATTTTCATACATATTCTTATTTTTATTTTTATACTAATTTTTACACTTAATATTATTTTTATTTTTATACCTATTTTTATACTTATTCTTATTTTTATACTTATTTTTATACTTATTCTTATTTTTTTACAATTTTTTTTACTTATTCTTATTTTTATACTTATTTTTATACTTAATCTTATTTTTATACTTATTTTTATACTTATTCTTATTTTTTTTACAAATTTTTGTGCTTATTCTTATTTTTATACTTATTTTCATACATATTCTTATTTTTATTTTTATACTAATTTTTACACTTAATATTATTTTTATTTTTATACCTATTTTTATACTTATTCTTATTTTTATACTTATTTTTATATTTATTTTTTTCTTTATTTTTATACATATTCTTATTTTTATTTTTATACTTATTTTTATACTTATTCTTATACTTATTTTTATACTTATTTTTATATATATTTTTTTTTTATTTTTATACTTATTTTTATACTTAATCATATTTTTATACTTATTCTTATTTTTTTACAATTTTTTTTACTTATTCTTATTTTTATACTTATTTTTATACATATTCTTATTTTTATTTTTATTCTTATTTTTATACTTATTTTTATATTTATTCTTATTTTAATTCTTATTTTTATACTTATTTTTTTTTATACTTATTTTTATTTTTATACTTATTTTTATACTTTTTCTTATTTTTATACTTATTTTTTTCTTTATTTTTATACATATTCTTATTTTTATTTTTATTCTTATTTTTATACTTATTCTTATTTTTATACTTATTTTTATATTTATTCTTATTTTAATTCTTATTTTTATACTTATTTTTTTTTATACTTATTTTTATTTTTATACTTATTTTTATACTTACTCATATTTTTATACTTATTTTTATACTTATTCTTATTTTAATTCTTATTTTTATACTTAATCTTATTTTTATACTTATTTTTATACTTATTCTTATTTTTATACTTATTTTTATACTTATTTTTATTCTTATTTTTATACTTATTCTTATTTTTATACTTATTTTTATACGTATTTTTTTTATACTTATTTTTATTTTTATACTTATTTTTATACTTAATTTTATACTTATTCTTATTTTTATACTTATTTTTATACTTATTTTTTTATACTTATTTTTATTTTTATACTTATTTTTATACTTATTTTTATTCTTATTTTTATACTTATTCTTATTTTTATACTTATTTTTATACGTATTTTTTTTATACTTATTTTTATTTTTATACTTATTTTTATACTTAATTTTATACTTAATCTTATTTTTATACTTATTTTTATACTTATTCTTATTTTTTTACAATTTTTTTTACTTATTCTTATTTTTATACTTATTTTTATACATATTCTTATTTTTATTTTTATACTTATTTTTACACTTATTATTATTTTTATTTTTATACCTATTTTTATACTTTTTCTTATTTTTATACTTATTTTTTTCTTTATTTTTATACATATTGTTATTTTTATTTTTATTCTTATTTTTATACTTATTCTTATTTTTATAATTATTTTTATACTTATTTTTTTATACTTATTTTTATTTTTATACTTATTTTTATACTTAATTTTATACTTATTCTTATTTTTATACTTATTTTTATACTTATTTTTTTATACTTATTTTTATTTTTATACTTATTTTTATACTTATTTTTATACTTATTCTTATTTTTATACTTATTTTTATACTTAATCTTATTTTTATATTTATTTTTATACTTATTCTTATTTTTTTACAATTTTTTTTACTTATTCTTATTTTTATACTTATTTTTATACATATTCTTATTTTTATTTTTATTCTTATTTTTATACTTATTCTTATTTTTATACTTATTTTTATATTTATTCTTATTTTAATTCTTATTTTTATACTTATTTTTTTTTATACTTATTTTTATTTTTATACTTATTTTTATACTTATTCTTATTTTTATACTTATTTTTATACTTAATCTTATTTTTATACTTATTTTTATACTTATTCTTATTTTTTTTACAAATTTTTGTGCTTATTCTTATTTTTATACTTATTTTCATACATATTCTTATTTTTATTTTTATACTAATTTTTACACTTAATATTATTTTTATTTTTATACCTATTTTTATACTTATTCTTATTTTTATACTTATTTTTATATTTATTTTTTTCTTTATTTTTATACATATTCTTATTTTTATTTTTATACTTATTTTTATACTTATTCTTATACTTATTTTTATACTTATTTTTATATATATATTTTTTTTATTTTTATACTTATTTTTATACTTAATCTTATTTTTATACTTATTCTTATTTTTTTACAATTTTTTTTACTTATTCTTATTTTTATACTTATTTTTATACATATTCTTATTTTTATTTTTATTCTTATTTTTATACTTATTTTTATATTTATTCTTATTTTAATTCTTATTTTTATACTTATTTTTTTTTATAATTATTCTTATTTTTATACTTATTTTTATACTTATTCTTATTTAAATTCTTACTTTTATACTTAATCTTATTTTTATACTTATTTTTATACTTATTCTTATTTTTTTACTAATTTTTTTACTTATTCTTATTTTTATACTTATTTTTATACTTCTTATTTTTATACTAATTTTTTATTTTTATACTTATTTTTTTACTTATTCTTATTTTTATACTTATTCTTATTTAAATTATTATTTTTATACATATTTTTTTTTTTTTACTTATTTTTATATTTATTTTTATATATATATTTTTTTTATTTTTATACTTATTTTTATACTTAATCTTATTTTTATACTTATTTTTATACTTATTCTTATTTTTTTTACAAATTTTTGTACTTATTCTTATTTTTATACTTATTTTCATACATATTCTTATTTTTATTTTTATACTAATTTTTACACTTATTATTATTTTTATTTTTATACCTATTTTTATACTTATTCTTATTTTTATACTTATTTTTATATTTATTTTTTTCTTTATTTTTATACATATTCTTATTTTTATTTTTATACTTATTTTTATACTTATTTTTATTCTTATTTTTATACTTATTTTTATACTTATTCTTATTTTTTTACTAATTTTTTTACTTATTCTTATTTTTATACTTATTTTTATACTTCTTATTTTTATACTAATTTTTTATTTTTATACTTATTTTTTTACTTATTCTTATTTTTATACTTATTCTTATTTAAATTATTATTTTTATACATATTTTTTTTTTTTTACTTATTTTTATATTTATTTTTATATATATATTTTTTTTATTTTTATACTTATTTTTATACTTAATCTTATTTTTATACTTATTTTTATACTTATTCTTATTTTTTTTACAAATTTTTGTACTTATTCTTATTTTTATAC
Organism: Mixophyes australis; assembly: GCA_036250195.1. NCBI lineage: Eukaryota > Metazoa > Chordata > Amphibia > Anura > Limnodynastidae > Mixophyes > Mixophyes australis. The sequence continues at coordinate 46,521 of JAVHZZ010000389.1, read as the reverse complement.
TTATTTTCATACATATTCTTATTTTTATTTTTATACTAATTTTTACACTTATTATTATTTTTATTTTTATACCTATTTTTATACTTATTCTTATTTTTATACTTATTTTTATATTTATTTTTTTCTTTATTTTTATACATATTCTTATTTTTATTTTTATACTTATTTTTATACTTATTCTTATACTTATTTTTATACTTATTTTTATATATATTTTTTTTTTATTTTTATACTTATTTTTATACTTAATCTTATTTTTATACTTATTTTTATTTTTTTACAATTTTTTTTACTTATTCTTATTTTTATACTTATTTTTATACATATTCTTATTTTTATTTTTATTCTTATTTTTATACTTATTCTTATTTTTATACTTATTTTTATATTTATTCTTATTTTAATTCTTATTTTTATACTTATTTTTTTTTATACTTATTTTTATTTTTATACTTATTTTTATACTTTTTCTTATTTTTATACTTATTTTTTTCTTTATTTTTATACATATTCTTATTTTTATTTTTATTCTTATTTTTATACTTATTTTTATACTTCTTATTTTTATACTAATTTTTTATTTTTATACTTATTTTTTTACTTATTCTTATTTTTATACTTATTCTTATTTAAATTCTTATTTTTATACATATTTTTTTTTTTTTACTTATTTTTATATTCATTTTTATATATATATTTTTTTTATTTTTATACTTATTTTTATACTTAATCTTATTTTTATACTTATTTTTATACTTATTCTTATTTTTTTTACAAATTTTTGTGCTTATTCTTATTTTTATACTTATTTTCATACATATTCTTATTTTTATTTTTATACTAATTTTTACACTTAATATTATTTTTATTTTTATACCTATTTTTATACTTATTCTTATTTTTATACTTATTTTTATATTTATTTTTTTCTTTATTTTTATACATATTCTTATTTTTATTTTTATACTTATTTTTATACTTATTCTTATACTTATTTTTATACTTATTTTTATATATATATTTTTTTTATTTTTATACTTATTTTTATACTTAATCTTATTTTTATACTTATTCTTATTTTTTTACAATTTTTTTTACTTATTCTTATTTTTATACTTATTTTTATACATATTCTTATTTTTATTTTTATTCTTATTTTTATACTTATTTTTATATTTATTCTTATTTTAATTCTTATTTTTATACTTATTTTTTTTTATACTTATTTTTATTTTTATACTTATTTTTATACTTTTTCTTATTTTTATACTTATTTTTTTCTTTATTTTTATACATATTCTTATTTTTATTTTTATTCTTATTTTTATACTTATTCTTATTTTTATACTTATTTTTATATTTATTCTTATTTTAATTCTTATTTTTATACTTATTTTTTTTTATACTTATTTTTATTTTTATACTTATTTTTATACTTACTCATATTTTTATACTTATTTTTATACTTATTCTTATTTTAATTCTTATTTTTATACTTAATCTTATTTTTATACTTATTTTTATACTTATTCTTATTTTTATACTTATTTTTATACTTATTTTTATTCTTATTTTTATACTTATTCTTATTTTTATACTTATTTTTATACGTATTTTTTTTATACTTATTTTTATTTTTATACTTATTTTTATACTTAATTTTATACTTATTCTTATTTTTATACTTATTTTTATACTTATTTTTTTATACTTATTTTTATTTTTATACTTATTTTTATACTTATTTTTATTCTTATTTTTATACTTATTCTTATTTTTATACTTATTTTTATACGTATTTTTTTTATACTTATTTTTATTTTTATACTTATTTTTATACTTAATTTTATACTTAATCTTATTTTTATACTTATTTTTATACTTATTCTTATTTTTTTACAATTTTTTTTACTTATTCTTATTTTTATACTTATTTTTATACATATTCTTATTTTTATTTTTATACTTATTTTTACACTTATTATTATTTTTATTTTTATACCTATTTTTATACTTTTTCTTATTTTTATACTTATTTTTTTCTTTATTTTTATACATATTGTTATTTTTATTTTTATTCTTATTTTTATACTTATTCTTATTTTTATAATTATTTTTATACTTATTCTTATTTTTATACTTATTTTTATACTTATTTTTTTATACTTATTTTTATTTTTATACTTATTTTTATACTTAATTTTATACTTATTCTTATTTTTATACTTATTTTTATACTTAATCTTATTTTTATATTTATTTTTATACTTATTCTTATTTTTTTACAATTTTTTTTACTTATTCTTATTTTTATACTTATTTTTATACATATTCTTATTTTTATTTTTATTCTTATTTTTATACTTATTCTTATTTTTATACTTATTTTTATATTTATTCTTATTTTAATTCTTATTTTTATACTTATTTTTTTTTATACTTATTTTTATTTTTATACTTATTTTTATACTTATTCTTATTTTTATACTTATTTTTATATTTATTCTTATTTTAAATCTTATTTTTATACTTATTTTTTTTTATACTTATTTTTATTTTTATACTTATTTTTATACTTATTCTTATTTTTATACTTATTTTTATACTTATTCTTATTTTAATTCTTATTTTTATACGTAATCTTATTTTTATACTTATTTTTATACTTATTCTTATTTTTTTACTTATTTTTATACTTATTTTTATTTTTATACTTATTTTTATACTTAATTTTATACTTATTCTTATTTTTATACTTATTTTTATACTTATTTTTTTATACTTATTTTTATTTTTATACTTATTTTTATACTTATTTTTATACTTACTCATATTTTTATACTTATTTTTATACTTATTCTTATTTTAATTCTTATTTTTATACTTAATCTTATTTTTATACTTATTTTTATACTTATTTTTATACTTATTCTTATTTTTATACTTATTTTTATACGTATTTTTTTTATACTTATTTTTATTTTTATACTTATTTTTATACTTAATTTTATACTTATTCTTATTTTTATACTTATTTTTATACTTATTTTTTTATACTTATTTTTATTTTTATACTTATTTTTATACTTATTTTTATACTTATTCTTATTTTTATACTTATTTTTATACTTAATCTTATTTTTATACTTATTTTTATACTTATTCTTATTTTTTTACAATTTTTTTTACTTATTCTTATTTTTATACTTATTTTTATACATATTCTTATTTTTATTTTTATACTTATTTTTACACTTATTATTATTTTTATTTTTATACCTATTTTTATACTTTTTCTTATTTTTATACTTATTTTTTTCTTTATTTTTATACATATTGTTATTTTTATTTTTATTCTTATTTTTATACTTATTTTTATACTTATTTTTTTATACTTATTTTTATTTTTATACTTATTTTTATACTTAATTTTATACTTATTCTTATTTTTATACTTATTTTTATACTTATTTTTTTTATACTTATTTTTATTTTTATACTTATTTTTATACTTATTTTTATACTTATTCTTATTTTTTTACTTATTCTTATTTTTATACTTATTTTTATACATATTCTTATTTTTATTTTTATTCTTATTTTTATACTTATTCTTATTTTTATACTTATTTTTATATTTATTCTTATTTTAATTCTTATTTTTATACTTATTTTTTTTTATACTTATTTTTATTTTTATACTTATTTTTATACTTATTCTTATTTTTATACTTATTTTTATATTTATTCTTATTTTAATTCTTATTTTTATACTTATTTTTTTTTATACTTATTTTTATTTTTATACTTATTTTTATACTTATTCTTATTTTTATACTTATTTTTATATTTATTCTTATTTTAATTCTTATTTTTATACTTATTTTTTTTTATACTTATTTTTATTTTTATACTTATTTTTATACTTACTCATATTTTTATACTTATTTTTATACTTATTCTTATTTTAATTCTTATTTTTATACTTAATCTTATTTTTATACTTATTTTTATACTTATTTTTATACTTATTCTTATTTTTATACTTATTTTTATACTTATTTTTATTCTTATTTTTATACTTATTCTTATTTTTATACTTATTTTTATACGTATTTTTTTTATACTTATTTTTATTTTTATACTTATTTTTATACTTAATTTTATACTTATTCTTATTTTTATACTTATTTTTATACTTATTTTTTTATACTTATTTTTATTTTTATACTTATTTTTATACTTATTTTTATTCTTATTTTTATACTTATTCTTATTTTTATACTTATTTTTATACGTATTTTTTTTATACTTATTTTTATTTTTATACTTATTTTTATACTTAATTTTATACTTAATCTTATTTTTATACTTATTTTTATACTTATTCTTATTTTTTTACAATTTTTTTTACTTATTCTTATTTTTATACTTATTTTTATACATATTCTTATTTTTATTTTTATACTTATTTTTACACTTATTATTATTTTTATTTTTATACCTATTTTTATACTTTTTCTTATTTTTATACTTATTTTTTTCTTTATTTTTATACATATTGTTATTTTTATTTTTATTCTTATTTTTATACTTATTCTTATTTTTATAATTATTTTTATACTTATTCTTATTTTTATACTTATTTTTATACTTATTTTTTTATACTTATTTTTATTTTTATACTTATTTTTATACTTAATTTTATACTTATTCTTATTTTTATACTTATTTTTATACTTAATCTTATTTTTATATTTATTTTTATACTTATTCTTATTTTTTTACAATTTTTTTTACTTATTCTTATTTTTATACTTATTTTTATACATATTCTTATTTTTATTTTTATTCTTATTTTTATACTTATTCTTATTTTTATACTTATTTTTATATTTATTCTTATTTTAATTCTTATTTTTATACTTATTTTTTTTTATACTTATTTTTATTTTTATACTTATTTTTATACTTATTCTTATTTTTATACTTATTTTTATATTTATTCTTATTTTAAATCTTATTTTTATACTTATTTTTTTTTATACTTATTTTTATTTTTATACTTATTTTTATACTTATTCTTATTTTTATACTTATTTTTATACTTATTCTTATTTTAATTCTTATTTTTATACGTAATCTTATTTTTATACTTATTTTTATACTTATTCTTATTTTTTTACTTATTTTTATATTTATTTTTATATATATATTTTTTTTATTTTTATACTTATTTTTATACTTAATCTTATTTTTATACTTATTTTTATACTTATTCTTATTTTTTTTACAATTTTTTGTACTTATTCTTATTTTTATACTTATTTTCATACATATTCTTATTTTTATACTAATTTTTACACTTATTATTATTTTTATTTTTATACCTATTTTTATACTTATTCTTATTTTTATACTTATTTTTATATTTATTTTTTTCTTTATTTTTATACATATTCTTATTTTTATTTTTATACTTATTTTTATACTTATTCTTATACTTATTTTTATACTTATTTTTATATATATTTTTTTTTTATTTTTATACTTAATCTTATTTTTATACTTATTTTTATTTTTTTACAATTTTTTTTACTTATTCTTATTTTTATACTTATTTTTATACATATTCTTATTTTTATTTTTATTCTTATTTTTATACTTATTCTTATTTTTATACTTATTTTTATATTTATTCTTATTTTAATTCTTATTTTTATACTTATTTTTTTTTATACTTATTTTTATTTTTATACTTATTTTTATACTTTTTCTTATTTTTATACTTATTTTTTTCTTTATTTTTATACATATTCTTATTTTTATTTTTATTCTTATTTTTATACTTATTTTTATACTTCTTATTTTTATACTAATTTTTTATTTTTATACTTATTTTTTTACTTATTCTTATTTTTATACTTATTCTTATTTAAATTCTTATTTTTATACATATTTTTTTTTTTTTACTTATTTTTATATTCATTTTTATATATATATTTTTTTTATTTTTATACTTATTTTTATACTTAATCTTATTTTTATACTTATTTTTATACTTATTCTTATTTTTTTTACAAATTTTTGTGCTTATTCTTATTTTTATACTTATTTTCATACATATTCTTATTTTTATTTTTATACTAATTTTTACACTTAATATTATTTTTATTTTTATACCTATTTTTATACTTATTCTTATTTTTATACTTATTTTTATATTTATTTTTTTCTTTATTTTTATACATATTCTTATTTTTATTTTTATACTTATTTTTATACTTATTCTTATACTTATTTTTATACTTATTTTTATATATATATTTTTTTTATTTTTATACTTATTTTTATACTTAATCTTATTTTTATACTTATTCTTATTTTTTTACAATTTTTTTTACTTATTCTTATTTTTATACTTATTTTTATACATATTCTTATTTTTATTTTTATTCTTATTTTTATACTTATTCTTATTTTTATACTTATTTTTATATTTATTCTTATTTTAATTCTTATTTTTATACTTATTTTTTTTTATACTTATTTTTATTTTTATACTTATTTTTATACTTTTTCTTATTTTTATACTTATTTTTTTCTTTATTTTTATACATATTCTTATTTTTATTTTTATTCTTATTTTTATACTTATTCTTATTTTTATACTTATTTTTATATTTATTCTTATTTTAATTCTTATTTTTATACTTATTTTTTTTTATACTTATTTTTATTTTTATACTTATTTTTATACTTATTCTTATTTTTATACTTATTTTTATATTTATTCTTATTTTAATTCTTATTTTTATACTTATTTTTTTTTATACTTATTTTTATTTTTATACTTATTTTTATACTTACTCATATTTTTATACTTATTTTTATACTTATTCTTATTTTAATTCTTATTTTTATACTTAATCTTATTTTTATACTTATTTTTATACTTATTTTTATACTTATTCTTATTTTTATACTTATTTTTATACTTATTTTTATTCTTATTTTTATACTTATTCTTATTTTTATACTTATTTTTATACGTATTTTTTTTATACTTATTTTTATACTTATTTTTATACTTAATTTTATACTTATTCTTATTTTTATACTTATTTTTATACTTATTTTTTTATACTTATTTTTATTTTTATACTTATTTTTATACTTATTTTTATTCTTATTTTTATACTTATTCTTATTTTTATACTTATTTTTATACGTATTTTTTTTATACTTATTTTTATTTTTATACTTATTTTTATACTTAATTTTATACTTAATCTTATTTTTATACTTATTTTTATACTTATTCTTATTTTTTTACAATTTTTTTTACTTATTCTTATTTTTATACTTATTTTTATACATATTCTTATTTTTATTTTTATACTTATTTTTACACTTATTATTATTTTTATTTTTATACCTATTTTTATACTTTTTCTTATTTTTATACTTATTTTTTTCTTTATTTTTATACATATTGTTATTTTTATTCTTATTTTTATACTTATTCTTATTTTTATAATTATTTTTATACTTATTTTTTTATACTTATTTTTATTTTTATACTTATTTTTATACTTAATTTTATACTTATTCTTATTTTTATACTTATTTTTATACTTATTTTTTTATACTTATTTTTATTTTTATACTTATTTTTATACTTATTCTTATTTTTATACTTATTTTTATACTTAATCTTATTTTTATATTTATTTTTATACTTATTCTTATTTTTTTACAATTTTTTTTACTTATTCTTATTTTTATACTTATTTTTATACATATTCTTATTTTTATTTTTATTCTTATTTTTATACTTATTCTTATTTTTATACTTATTTTTATATTTATTCTTATTTTAATTCTTATTTTTATACTTATTTTTTTTTATACTTATTTTTATTTTTATACTTATTTTTATACTTATTCTTATTTTTATACTTATTTTTATATTTATTCTTATTTTAAATCTTATTTTTATACTTATTTTTTTTTATACTTATTTTTATTTTTATACTTATTTTTATACTTATTCTTATTTTTATACTTATTTTTATACTTATTCTTATTTTAATTCTTATTTTTATACGTAATCTTATTTTTATACTTATTTTTATACTTATTCTTATTTTTTTACTTATTTTTATACTTATTTTTATTTTTATACTTATTTTTATACTTAATTTTATACTTATTCTTATTTTTATACTTATTTTTATACTTATTTTTTTATACTTATTTTTATTTTTATACTTATTTTTATACTTATTTTTATACTTACTCATATTTTTATACTTATTTTTATACTTATTCTTATTTTAATTCTTATTTTTATACTTAATCTTATTTTTATACTTATTTTTATACTTATTTTTATACTTATTCTTATTTTTATACTTATTTTTATACGTATTTTTTTTATACTTATTTTTATTTTTATACTTATTTTTATACTTAATTTTATACTTATTCTTATTTTTATACTTATTTTTATACTTATTTTTTTATACTTATTTTTATTTTTATACTTATTTTTATACTTATTTTTATACTTATTCTTATTTTTATACTTATTTTTATACTTAATCTTATTTTTATACTTATTTTTATACTTATTCTTATTTTTTTACAATTTTTTTTACTTATTCTTATTTTTATACTTATTTTTATACATATTCTTATTTTTATTTTTATACTTATTTTTACACTTATTATTATTTTTATTTTTATACCTATTTTTATACTTTTTCTTATTTTTATACTTATTTTTTTCTTTATTTTTATACATATTGTTATTTTTATTTTTATTCTTATTTTTATACTTATTTTTATACATATTCTTATTTTTATTTTTATTCTTATTTTTATACTTATTCTTATTTTTATACTTATTTTTTTTTATACTTATTTTTATTTTTATACTTATTTTTATACTTATTCTTATTTTTATACTTATTTTTATATTTATTTTTATTCTTATTTTTATACTTATTCTTATTTTTATACTTATTTTTTTTATACTTATTTTTATTTTTATACTTATTTTTATACTTATTCTTATTTTTATACTTATTTTTATATTTATTCTTATTTTAATTCTTATTTTTATACTTATTTTTTTTTATACTTATTTTTATTTTTATACTTATTTTTATACTTATTCTTATTTTTATACTTATTTTTATATTTATTCTTATTTTAATTCTTATTTTTATACTTATTTTTTTTTATACTTATTTTTATTTTTATACTTATTTTTATACTTACTCATATTTTTATACTTATTTTTATACTTATTCTTATTTTAATTCTTATTTTTATACTTAATCTTATTTTTATACTTATTTTTATACTTATTTTTATACTTATTCTTATTTTTATACTTATTTTTATACTTATTTTTATTCTTATTTTTATACTTATTCTTATTTTTATACTTATTTTTATACGTATTTTTTTTATACTTATTTTTATTTTTATACTTATTTTTATACTTAATTTTATACTTATTCTTATTTTTATACTTATTTTTATACTTATTTTTTTATACTTATTTTTATTTTTATACTTATTTTTATACTTATTTTTATTCTTATTTTTATACTTATTCTTATTTTTATACTTATTTTTATACGTATTTTTTTTATACTTATTTTTATTTTTATACTTATTTTTATACTTAATTTTATACTTAATCTTATTTTTATACTTATTTTTATACTTATTCTTATTTTTTTACAATTTTTTTTACTTATTCTTATTTTTATACTTATTTTTATACATATTCTTATTTTTATTTTTATACTTATTTTTACACTTATTATTATTTTTATTTTTATACCTATTTTTATACTTTTTCTTATTTTTATACTTATTTTTTTCTTTATTTTTATACATATTGTTATTTTTATTTTTATTCTTATTTTTATACTTATTCTTATTTTTATAATTATTTTTATACTTATTCTTATTTTTATACTTATTTTTATACTTATTTTTTTATACTTATTTTTATTTTTATACTTATTTTTATACTTAATTTTATACTTATTCTTATTTTTATACTTATTTTTATACTTATTTTTTTATACTTATTTTTATTTTTATACTTATTTTTATACTTATTTTTATACTTATTCTTATTTTTATACTTATTTTTATACTTAATCTTATTTTTATATTTATTTTTATACTTATTCTTATTTTTTTACAATTTTTTTTACTTATTCTTATTTTTATACTTATTTTTATACATATTCTTATTTTTATTTTTATTCTTATTTTTATACTTATTCTTATTTTTATACTTATTTTTATATTTATTCTTATTTTAATTCTTATTTTTATACTTATTTTTTTTTATACTTATTTTTATTTTTATACTTATTTTTATACTTATTCTTATTTTTATACTTATTTTTATATTTATTCTTATTTTAAATCTTATTTTTATACTTATTTTTTTTTATACTTATTTTTATTTTTATACTTATTTTTATACTTATTCTTATTTTTATACTTATTTTTATACTTATTCTTATTTTAATTCTTATTTTTATACGTAATCTTATTTTTATACTTATTTTTATACTTATTCTTATTTTTTTACTTATTTTTATACTTATTTTTATTTTTATACTTATTTTTATACTTAATTTTATACTTATTCTTATTTTTATACTTATTTTTATACTTATTTTTTTATACTTATTTTTATTTTTATACTTATTTTTATACTTATTTTTATACTTATTCTTATTTTTATACTTATTTTTATACTTAATCTTATTTTTATACTTATTTTTATACTTATTCTTATTTTTTTACATTTTTTTTTACTTATTCTTATTTTTATACTTATTTTTATACATATTCTTATTTTTATTTTTATACTTATTTTTACACTTATTATTATTTTTATTTTTATACCTATTTTTATACTTTTTCTTATTTTTATACTTATTTTTTTCTTTATTTTTATATATATTGTTATTTTTATTTTTATTCTTATTTTTATACTTATTCTTATTTTTATAATTATTTTTATACTTATTCTTATTTTTATACTTATTTTTATACTTATTTTTTTATACTTATTTTTATTTTTATACTTATTTTTATACTTAATTTTATACTTATTCTTATTTTTATACTTATTTTTATACTTAATCTTATTTTTATATTTATTTTTATACTTATTCTTATTTTTATACTTATTTTTATACATATTCTTATTTTTATTTTTATTCTTATTTTTATACTTATTTTTATTTTTATTCTTATTTTTATACTTATTCTTATTTTTATACTTATTTTTATATTTATTCTTATTTTAATTCTTATTTTTATACTTATTTTTTTTTATACTTATTTTTATTTTTATACTTATTTTTATACTTATTCTTATTTTTATACTTATTTTTATATTTATTCTTATTTTAAATCTTATTTTTATACTTATTTTTTTTTATACTTATTTTTATTTTTATACTTATTTTTATACTTATTCTTATTTTTATACTTATTTTTATACTTATTCTTATTTTAATTCTTATTTTTATACGTAATCTTATTTTTATACTTATTTTTATACTTATTCTTATTTTTTTACTTATTTTTATACTTATTTTTATTTTTATACTTATTTTTATACTTAATTTTATACTTATTCTTATTTTTATACTTATTTTTATACTTAATCTTATTTTTATACTTATTTTTATACTTATTCTTATTTTTTTACATTTTTTTTTACTTATTCTTATTTTTATACTTATTTTTATACATATTCTTATTTTTATTTTTATACTTATTTTTACACTTATTATTATTTTTATTTTTATACCTATTTTTATACTTTTTATTATTTTTATACTTATTTTTTTCTTTATTTTTATATATATTGTTATTTTTATTTTTATTCTTATTTTTATACTTATTCTTATTTTTATAATTATTTTTATACTTATTCTTATTTTTATACTTATTTTTATACTTATTTTTATACTTATTCTTATTTTTATACTTATTTTTATACTTAATCTTATTTTTATATTTATTTTTATACTTATTCTTATTTTTTTTACAATTTTTTTTACTTATTCTTATTTTTATACTTATTTTTATACATATTCTTATTTTTATTTTTATACTTATTTTTATACTTATTTTTATACTTATTCTTATTTTTATACTTATTTTTATACTTAATCTTATTTTTATACTTATTTTTATACTTATTCTTATTTTTTTACAATTTTTTTTACTTATTCTTATTTTTATACTTATTTTTATACATATTCTTATTTTTATTTTTATACTTATTTTTACACTTATTATTATTTTTATTTTTATACCTATTTTTATACTTTTTCTTATTTTTATACTTATTTTTTTCTTTATTTTTATACATATTCTTATTTTTATTTTTATTCTTATTTTTATACTTATTCTTATTTTTATACTTATTTTTATATTTATTCTTATTTTAATTCTTATTTTTATACTTATTTTTTTTTATACTTATTTTTATTTTTATACTTATTTTTATACTTATTTTTATACTTATTCTTATTTTTATACTTATTTTTATACTTAATCTTATTTTTATATTTATTTTTATACTTATTCTTATTTTTTTACAATTTTTTTTACTTATTCTTATTTTTATACTTATTTTTATACATATTCTTATTTTTATTTTTATTCTTATTTTTATACTTATTCTTATTTTTATACTTATTTTTATATTTATTCTTATTTTAATTCTTATTTTTATACTTATTTTTTTTTATACTTATTTTTATTTTTATACTTATTTTTATACTTATTCTTATTTTTATACTTATTTTTATATTTATTCTTATTTTAAATCTTATTTTTATACTTATTTTTTTTTATACTTATTTTTATTTTTATACTTATTTTTATACTTATTCTTATTTTTATACTTATTTTTATACTTATTCTTATTTTAATTCTTATTTTTATACGTAATCTTATTTTTATACTTATTTTTATACTTATTCTTATTTTTTTACTTATTTTTATACTTATTTTTATTTTTATACTTATTTTTATACTTAATTTTATACTTATTCTTATTTTTATACTTATTTTTATACTTATTTTTTTATACTTATTTTTATTTTTATACTTATTTTTATACTTATTTTTATACTTATTCTTATTTTTATACTTATTTTTATACTTAATCTTATTTTTATACTTATTTTTATACTTATTCTTATTTTTTTACATTTTTTTTTACTTATTCTTATTTTTATACTTATTTTTATACATATTCTTATTTTTATTTTTATACTTATTTTTACACTTATTATTATTTTTATTTTTATACCTATTTTTATACTTTTTCTTATTTTTATACTTATTTTTTTCTTTATTTTTATATATATTGTTATTTTTATTTTTATTCTTATTTTTATACTTATTCTTATTTTTATACTTATTTTTTTATACTTATTTTTATTTTTATACTTATTTTTATACTTAATTTTATACTTATTCTTATTTTTATACTTATTTTTATACTTAATCTTATTTTTATATTTATTTTTATACTTATTCTTATTTTTATACTTATTTTTATACATATTCTTATTTTTATTTTTATTCTTATTTTTATACTTATTTTTATTTTTATTCTTATTTTTATACTTATTCTTATTTTTATACTTATTTTTATATTTATTCTTATTTTAATTCTTATTTTTATACTTATTTTTTTTTATACTTATTTTTATTTTTATACTTATTTTTATACTTATTCTTATTTTTATACTTATTTTTATATTTATTCTTATTTTAAATCTTATTTTTATACTTATTTTTTTTTATACTTATTTTTATTTTTATACTTATTTTTATACTTATTCTTATTTTTATACTTATTTTTATACTTATTCTTATTTTAATTCTTATTTTTATACGTAATCTTATTTTTATACTTATTTTTATACTTATTCTTATTTTTTTACTTATTTTTATACTTATTTTTATTTTTATACTTATTTTTATACTTAATTTTATACTTATTCTTATTTTTATACTTATTTTTATACTTATTTTTTTATACTTATTTTTATTTTTATACTTATTTTTATACTTATTTTTATACTTATTCTTATTTTTATACTTATTTTTATACTTAATCTTATTTTTATACTTATTTTTATACTTATTCTTATTTTTTTACATTTTTTTTTACTTATTCTTATTTTTATACTTATTTTTATACATATTCTTATTTTTATTTTTATACTTATTTTTACACTTATTATTATTTTTATTTTTATACCTATTTTTATACTTTTTATTATTTTTATACTTATTTTTTTCTTTATTTTTATATATATTGTTATTTTTATTTTTATTCTTATTTTTATACTTATTCTTATTTTTATACTTATTTTTATACTTAATCTTATTTTTATACTTATTTTTATACTTATTCTTATTTTTTTACAATTTTTTTTACTTATTCTTATTTTTATACTTATTTTTATACATATTCTTATTTTTATTTTTATACTTATTTTTATACTTATTTTTATACTTATTCTTATTTTTATACTTATTTTTATACTTAATCTTATTTTTATACTTATTTTTATACTTATTCTTATTTTTTTACAATTTTTTTTACTTATTCTTATTTTTATACTTATTTTTATACATATTCTTATTTTTATTTTTATACTTATTTTTACACTTATTATTATTTTTATTTTTATACCTATTTTTATACTTTTTCTTATTTTTATACTTATTTTTTTCTTTATTTTTATACATATTGTTATTTTTATTTTTATTCTTATTTTTATACTTATTCTTATTTTTATACTTATTTTTATATTTATTCTTATTTTAATTCTTATTTTTATACTTATTTTTTTTTATACTTATTTTTATTTTTATACTTATTTTTATACTTATTCTTATTTTTATACTTATTTTTATATTTATTCTTATTTTAATTCTTATTTTTATACTTATTTTTTTTTATACTTATTTTTATTTTTATACTTTTTTTTATACTTACTCATATTTTTATACTTATTTTTATACTTATTCTTATTTTAATTCTTATTTTTATACTTAATCTTATTTTTATACTTATTTTTATACTTATTCTTATTTTTTTACTTATTTTTATACTTATTTTTATTTTTATACTTATTTTTATACTTAATTTTATACTTATTCTTATTTTTATACTTATTTTTATATTTATTCTTATTTTAATTCTTATTTTTATACTTATTTTTTTTTATACTTATTTTTATTTTTATACTTATTTTTATACTTATTCTTATTTTTATACTTATTTTTATATTTATTCTTATTTTAATTCTTATTTTTATACTTATTTTTTTTTATACTTATTTTTATTTTTATACTTTTTTTTATACTTACTCATATTTTTATACTTATTTTTATACTTATTCTTATTTTAATTCTTATTTTTATACGTAATCTTATTTTTATACTTATTTTTATACTTATTCTTATTTTTTTACTTATTTTTATACTTATTTTTATTTTTATACTTATTTTTATACTTAATTTTATACTTATTCTTATTTTTATACTTATTTTTATACTTATTTTTTTATACTTATTTTTATTTTTATACTTATTTTTATACTTATTTTTATACTTACTCATATTTTTATACTTATTTTTATACTTATTCTTATTTTAATTCTTATTTTTATACTTAATCTTATTTTTATACTTATTTTTATACTTATCTTTATACTTATTCTTATTTTTATACTTATTTTTATACTTATTTTTATTCTTATTTTTATACTTATTCTTATTTTTATACTTATTTTTATAAGTATTTTTTTTATACTTATTTTTATTTTTATACTTATTTTTATACTTAATTTTATACTTATTCTTATTTTTATACTTATTTTTATACTTATTTTTTTATACTTATTTTTATTTTTATACTTATTTTTATACTTATTTTTATACTTATTCTTATTTTTATACTTATTTTTATACTTAATCTTATTTTTATACTTATTTTTATACATATTCTTATTTTTATTTTTATACTTATTTTTACACTTATTATTATTTTTATTTTTATACCTATTTTTATACTTTTTCTTATTTTTATACTTATTTTTTTCTTTATTTTTATACATATTGTTATTTTTATTTTTATTCTTATTTTTATACTTATTCTTATTTTTATAATTATTTTTATACTTATTCTTATTTTTATACTTATTTTTATACTTATTTTTTTATACTTATTTTTATTTTTATACTTATTTTTATACTTAATTTTATACTTATTCTTATTTTTATACTTATTTTTATACTTATTTTTTTTATACTTATTTTTATTTTTATACTTATTTTTATACTTATTTTTATACTTATTCTTATTTTTATACTTATTTTTATACTTAATCTTATTTTTATATTTATTTTTATACTTATTCTTATTTTTTTACAATTTTTTTTACTTATTCTTATTTTTATACTTATTTTTATACATATTCTTATTTTTATTTTTATTCTTATTTTTATACTTATTCTTATTTTTATACTTATTTTTATATTTATTCTTATTTTAATTCTTATTTTTATACTTATTTTTATACTTATTCTTATTTTAATTCTTATTTTTATACGTAATCTTATTTTTATACTTATTTTTATACTTATTCTTATTTTTTTACTTATTTTTATACTTATTTTTATTTTTATACTTATTTTTATACTTAATTTTATACTTATTCTTATTTTTATACTTATTTTTATACTTATTTTTTTATACTTATTTTTATTTTTATACTTATTTTTATACTTATTTTTATACTTACTCATATTTTTATACTTATTTTTATACTTATTCTTATTTTAATTCTTATTTTTATACTTAATCTTATTTTTATACTTATTTTTATACTTATCTTTATACTTATTCTTATTTTTATACTTATTTTTATACTTATTTTTATTCTTATTTTTATACTTATTCTTATTTTTATACTTATTTTTATAAGTATTTTTTTTATACTTATTTTTATTTTTATACTTATTTTTATACTTAATTTTATACTTATTCTTATTTTTATACTTATTTTTATACTTATTTTTTTATACTTATTTTTATTTTTATACTTATTTTTATACTTATTTTTATACTTATTCTTATTTTTATACTTATTTTTATACTTAATCTTATTTTTATACTTATTTTTATACATATTCTTGTTTTTATTTTTATACTTATTTTTACACTTATTATTATTTTTATTTTTATACCTATTTTTATACTTTTTCTTATTTTTATACTTATTTTTTTCTTTATTTTTATACATATTGTTATTTTTATTTTTATTCTTATTTTTATACTTATTCTTATTTTTATAATTATTTTTATACTTATTCTTATTTTTATACTTATTTTTATACTTATTTTTTTATACTTATTTTTATTTTTATACTTATTTTTATACTTAATTTTATACTTATTCTTATTTTTATACTTATTTTTATACTTATTTTTTTTATACTTATTTTTATTTTTATACTTATTTTTATACTTATTTTTATACTTATTCTTATTTTTATACTTATTTTTATACTTAATCTTATTTTTATATTTATTTTTATACTTATTCTTATTTTTTTACAATTTTTTTTACTTATTCTTATTTTTATACTTATTTTTATACATATTCTTATTTTTATTTTTATTCTTATTTTTATACTTATTCTTATTTTTATACTTATTTTTATATTTATTCTTATTTTAATTCTTATTTTTATACTTATTTTTTTTTATACTTATTTTTATTTTTATACTTATTTTTATACTTATTCTTATTTTTATACTTATTTTTATATTTATTCTTATTTTAAATCTTATTTTTATACTTATTTTTTTTTATACTTATTTTTATTTTTATACTTATTTTTATACTTATTCTTATTTTTATACTTATTTTTATACTTATTCTTATTTTAATTCTTATTTTTATACGTAATCTTATTTTTATACTTATTTTTATACTTATTCTTATTTTTTTACTTATTTTTATACTTATTTTTATTTTTATACTTATTTTTATACTTAATTTTATACTTATTCTTATTTTTATACTTATTTTTATACTTATTTTTTTATACTTATTTTTATTTTTATACTTATTTTTATACTTATTTTTTATACTTATTCTTATTTTTATACTTATTTTTATACTTAATCTTATTTTTATACTTATTTTTATACTTATTCTTATTTTTTTACATTTTTTTTTACTTATTCTTATTTTTATACTTATTTTTATACATATTCTTATTTTTATTTTTATACTTATTTTTACACTTATTATTATTTTTATTTTTATACCTATTTTTATACTTTTTCTTATTTTTATACTTATTTTTTTCTTTATTTTTATATATATTGTTATTTTTATTTTTATTCTTATTTTTATACTTATTCTTATTTTTATAATTATTTTTATACTTATTCTTATTTTTATACTTATTTTTATACTTATTTTTTTATACTTATTTTTATTTTTATACTTATTTTTATACTTAATTTTATACTTATTCTTATTTTTATACTTATTTTTATACTTAATCTTATTTTTATATTTATTTTTATACTTATTCTTATTTTTTTACAATTTTTTTTACTTATTCTTATTTTTATACTTATTTTTATACATATTCTTATTTTTATTTTTATTCTTATTTTTATACTTATTCTTATTTTTATACTTATTTTTATATTTATTCTTATTTTAATTCTTATTTTTATACTTATTTTTTTTTATACTTATTTTTATTTTTATACTTATTTTTATACTTATTCTTATTTTTATACTTATTTTTATATTTATTCTTATTTTAAATCTTATTTTTATACTTATTTTTTTTTATACTTATTTTTATTTTTATACTTATTTTTATACTTATTCTTATTTTTATACTTATTTTTATACTTATTCTTATTTTAATTCTTATTTTTATACGTAATCTTATTTTTATACTTATTTTTATACTTATTCTTATTTTTTTACTTATTTTTATACTTATTTTTATTTTTATACTTATTTTTATACTTATTTTTATACTTACTCATATTTTTATACTTATTTTTATACTTATTTTTTTATACTTATTTTTATTTTTATACTTATTTTTATACTTATTTTTATACTTACTCATATTTTTATACTTATTTTTATACTTATTCTTATTTTAATTCTTATTTTTATACTTAATCTTATTTTTATACTTATTTTTATACTTATTCTTATTTTTATACTTATTTTTATTCTTATTTTTATACTTATTCTTATTTTTATACTTATTTTTATAAGTATTTTTTTTATACTTATTTTTATTTTTTTACTTATTTTTATATTTATTTTTATATATATATTTTTTTTATTTTTATACTTATTTTTATACTTAATCTTATTTTTATACTTATTTTTATACTTATTCTTATTTTTTTTACAAATTTTTATACTTATTCTTATTTTTATACTTATTTTCATACATATTCTTATTTTTATTTTTATACTAATTTTTACACTTAATATTATTTTTATTTTTAAACCTATTTTTATACTTATTCTTATTTTTATACTTATTTTTATATTTATTTTTTTCTTTATTTTTATACATATTCTTATTTTTATTTTTATACTTATTTTCATACTTATTCTTATACTTATTTTTATACTTATTTTTATATATATATATTTTTTATTTTTATACTTATTTTTATACTTAATCTTATTTTTATACTTATTCTTATTTTTTTACAATTTTTTTTACTTATTCTTATTTTTATACTTATTTTTATACATATTCTTATTTTTATTTTTATTCTTATTTTTATACTTATTCTTATTTTTATACTTATTTTTATATTTATTCTTATTTTAATTCTTATTTTTATACTTATTTTTTTTATACTTATTTTTATTTTTATACTTATTTTTATACTTTTTCTTATTTTTATACTTATTTTTTTCTTTATTTTTATACATATTCTTATTTTTATTTTTATTCTTATTTTTATACTTATTCTTATTTTTATACTTATTTTTATATTTATTCTTATTTTAATTCTTATTTTTATACTTATTTTTTTTTATACTTATTTTTATTTTTATACTTATTTTTATACTTATTCTTATTTTTATACTTATTTTTATATTTATTCTTATTTTAATTCTTATTTTTATACTTATTTTTTTTTATACTTATTTTTATTTTTATACTTATTTTTATACTTACTCATATTTTTATACTTATTTTTATACTTATTCTTATTTTAATTCTTATTTTTATACTTAATCTTATTTTTATACTTATTTTTATACTTATTTTTATACTTATTCTTATTTTTATACTTATTTTTATACTTATTTTTATTCTTATTTTTATACTTATTCTTATTTTTATACTTATTTTTATACGTATTTTTTTTATACTTATTTTTATTTTTATACTTATTTTTATACTTAATTTTATACTTATTCTTATTTTTATACTTATTTTTATACTTATTTTTTTATACTTATTTTTATTTTTATACTTATTTTTATACTTATTTTTATACTTATTCTTATTTTTATACTTATTTTTATACTTATTCTTATTTTAATTCTTATTTTTATACTTAATCTTATTTTTATACTTATTTTTATACTTATTTTTATACTTATTCTTATTTTTATACTTATTTTTTTATACTTATTTTTATTTTTATACTTATTTTTATACTTATTCTTATTTTTATACTTATTTTTATACTTATTTTTATTCTTATTTTTATACTTATTCTTATTTTTATACTTATTTTTATACGTATTTTTTTTATACTTATTTTTATTTTTATACTTATTTTTATACTTAATTTTATACTTATTCTTATTTTTATACTTATTTTTATACTTATTTTTTTATACTTATTTTTATTTTTATACTTATTTTTATACTTATTTTTATACTTATTCTTATTTTTATACTTATTTTTATACTTAATCTTATTTTTATACTTATTTTTTTTTATACTTATTCTTATTTTTATACTTATTTTTATACTTTTTCTTATTTTTATACTTATTTTTTTCTTTATTTTTATACATATTCTTATTTTTATTTTTATTCTTATTTTTATACTTATTTTTATACTTCTTATTTTTATACTAATTTTTTATTTTTATACTTATTTTTTTACTTATTCTTATTTTTATACTTATTCTTATTTAAATTCTTATTTTTATATATATTTTTTTTTTTTTACTTATTTTTATATTTATTTTTATATATATATTTTTTTTATTTTTATACTTATTTTTATACTTAATCTTATTTTTATACTTATTTTTATACTTATTCTTATTTTTTTTACAAATTTTTGTACTTATTCTTATTTTTATACTTATTTTCATACATATTCTTATTTTTATTTTTATACTAATTTTTACACTTAATATTATTTTTATTTTTATACCTATTTTTATACTTATTCTTATTTTTATACTTATTTTTATATTTATTTTTTTCTTTATTTTTATACATATTCTTATTTTTATTTTTATACTTATTTTTATACTTATTCTTATACTTATTTTTATACTTATTTTTATATATATATTTTTTTTATTTTTATACTTATTTTTATACTTAATCTTATTTTTATACTTATTCTTATTTTTTTACAATTTTTTTTACTTATTCTTATTTTTATACTTATTTTTATACATATTCTTATTTTTATTTTTATTCTTATTTTTATACTTATTCTTATTTTTATACTTATTTTTATATTTATTCTTATTTTAATTCTTATTTTTATACTTATTTTTTTTTATACTTATTTTTATTTTTATACTTATTTTTATACTTATTCTTATTTTTATACTTATTTTTATATTTATTCTTATTTTAATTCTTATTTTTATACTTATTTTTTTTTATACTTATTTTTATTTTTATACTTATTTTTATACTTACTCATATTTTTATACTTATTTTTATACTTATTCTTATTTTAATTCTTATTTTTATACTTAATCTTATTTTTATACTTATTTTTATACTTATTTTTATACTTATTCTTATTTTTATACTTATTTTTATACTTATTTTTATTCTTATTTTTATACTTATTCTTATTTTTATACTTATTTTTATACGTATTTTTTTTATACTTATTTTTATTTTTATACTTATTTTTATACTTAATTTTATACTTATTCTTATTTTTATACTTATTTTTATACTTATTTTTTTATACTTATTTTTATTTTTATACTTATTTTTATACTTATTTTTATACTTATTCTTATTTTTATACTTATTTTTATACTTATTCTTATTTTAATTCTTATTTTTATACTTAATCTTATTTTTATACTTATTTTTATACTTATTTTTATACTTATTCTTATTTTTATACTTATTTTTTTATACTTATTTTTATTTTTATACTTATTTTTATACTTATTCTTATTTTTATACTTATTTTTATACTTATTTTTATTCTTATTTTTATACTTATTCTTATTTTTATACTTATTTTTATACTTATTTTTTTATACTTATTTTTATTTTTATACTTATTTTTATACTTATTTTTATACTTATTCTTATTTTTATACTTATTTTTATACTTAATCTTATTTTTATACTTATTTTTTTTTATACTTATTCTTATTTTTATACTTATTTTTATACTTTTTCTTATTTTTATACTTATTTTTTTCTTTATTTTTATACATATTCTTATTTTTATTTTTATTCTTATTTTTATACTTATTTTTATACTTCTTATTTTTATACTAATTTTTTATTTTTATACTTATTTTTTTACTTATTCTTATTTTTATACTTATTCTTATTTAAATTCTTATTTTTATACATATTTTTTTTTTTTTACTTATTTTTATATTTATTTTTATATATATATTTTTTTTATTTTTATACTTATTTTTATACTTAATCTTATTTTTATACTTATTTTTATACTTATTCTTATTTTTTTTACAAATTTTTGTACTTATTCTTATTTTTTATACTTATTTTCATACATATTCTTATTTTATTTTTATACTAATTTTTACACTTAATATTATTTTTATTTTTATACCTATTTTTATACTTATTCTTATTTTTATACTTATTTTTATATTTATTTTTTTCTTTATTTTTATACATATTCTTATTTTTATTTTTATACTTATTTTTATACTTATTCTTATACTTATTTTTATACTTATTTTTATATATATATTTTTTTTATTTTTATACTTATTTTTATACTTAATCTTATTTTTATACTTATTCTTATTTTTTTACAATTTTTTTTACTTATTCTTATTTTTATACTTATTTTTATACATATTCTTATTTTTATTTTTATTCTTATTTTTATACTTATTCTTATTTTTATACTTATTTTTATATTTATTCTTATTTTAATTCTTATTTTTATACTTATTTTTTTTTATACTTATTTTTATTTTTATACTTATTTTTATACTTACTCATATTTTTTATACTTATTTTTATACTTATTCTTATTTTAATTCTTATTTTTATACTTAATCTTATTTTTATACTTATTTTTATACTTATTTTTATACTTATTCTTATTTTTATACTTATTTTTATACTTATTTTTATTCTTATTTTTATACTTATTCTTATTTTTATACTTATTTTTATACGTATTTTTTTTATACTTATTTTTATTTTTATACTTATTTTTATACTTAATTTTATACTTATTCTTTTTTATACTTATTTTTATACTTATTTTTTTATACTTATTTTTATTTTTATACTTATTTTTATACTTATTTTTATACTTATTCTTATTTTTATACTTATTTTTATACTTATTCTTATTTTAATTCTTATTTTTATACTTAATCTTATTTTTATACTTATTTTTATACTTATTTTTATACTTATTCTTATTTTTATACTTATTTTTTTATACTTATTTTTATTTTTATACTTATTTTTATACTTATTCTTATTTTTATACTTATTTTTATACTTATTTTTATTCTTATTTTTATACTTATTCTTATTTTTATACTTATTTTTATACTTATTTTTTTATACTTATTTTTATTTTTATACTTATTTTTATACTTATTTTTATACTTATTCTTATTTTTTATACTTATTTTTATACTTAATCTTATTTTTATACTTATTTTTTTTTATACTTATTCTTATTTTTATACTTATTTTTATACTTTTTCTTATTTTTATACTTATTTTTTTCTTTATTTTTATACATATTCTTATTTTTATTTTATTCTTATTTTTATACTTATTTTTATACTTCTTATTTTTATACTAATTTTTTATTTTTATACTTATTTTTTTACTTATTCTTATTTTTATACTTATTCTTATTTAAATTCTTATTTTTATACATATTTTTTTTTTTTTACTTATTTTTATATTTATTTTTATATATATATTTTTTTTATTTTTATACTTATTTTTATACTTAATCTTATTTTTATACTTATTTTTATACTTATTCTTATTTTTTTTACAAATTTTTGTACTTATTCTTATTTTTATACTTATTTTCATACATATTCTTATTTTTATTTTTATACTAATTTTTACACTTAATATTATTTTTATTTTTATACCTATTTTTATACTTATTCTTATTTTTATACTTATTTTTATATTTATTTTTTTCTTTATTTTTATACATATTCTTATTTTTATTTTTATACTTATTTTTATACTTATTCTTATACTTATTTTTATACTTATTTTTATATATATATTTTTTTTATTTTTATACTTATTTTTATACTTAATCTTATTTTTATACTTATTCTTATTTTTTTACAATTTTTTTTACTTATTCTTATTTTTATACTTATTTTTATACATATTCTTATTTTTATTTTTATTCTTATTTTTATACTTATTCTTATTTTTATACTTATTTTTATATTTATTCTTATTTTAATTCTTATTTTTATACTTATTTTTTTTTATACTTATTTTTATTTTATACTTATTTTTATACTTTTTCTTATTTTTATACTTATTTTTTTCTTTATTTTTATACATATTCTTATTTTTATTTTTATTCTTATTTTTATACTTATTCTTATTTTTATACTTATTTTTATATTTATTCTTATTTTAATTCTTATTTTTATACTTATTTTTTTTTATACTTATTTTTATTTTTATACTTATTTTTATACTTATTCTTATTTTTATACTTATTTTTATATTTATTCTTATTTTAATTCTTATTTTTATACTTATTTTTTTTTATACTTATTTTTATTTTTATAATTTTATACTTATTTTTATACTTACTCATATTTTTATACTTATTTTTATACTTATTCTTATTTTAATTCTTATTTTTATACTTAATCTTATTTTTATACTTATTTTTTTCTTTATTTTTATACATATTCTTATTTTTATTTTTATTCTTATTTTTATACTTATTTTTATACTTCTTATTTTTATACTAATTTTTTATTTTTATACTTATTTTTTTACTTATTCTTATTTTTATACTTATTCTTATTTAAATTCTTATTTTTATACATATTTTTTTTTTTTTACTTATTTTTATATTTATTTTTATATATATATTTTTTTTATTTTTATACTTATTTTTATACTTATTTTTATTCTTATTTTTATACTTATTCTTATTTTTATACTTATTTTTATACTTATTTTTTTATACTTATTTTTATTTTTATACTTATTTTTATACTTATTTTTATACTTATTCTTATTTTTATGCTTATTTTTATACTTAATCTTATTTTTATACTTATTTTTTTTTATACTTATTCTTATTTTTATACTTATTTTTATACTTTTTCTTATTTTTATACTTATTTTTTTCTTTATTTTTATACATATTCTTATTTTTATTTTTATACTTATTTTTATACTTATTCTTATACTTATTTTTATACTTATTTTTATATATATATTTTTTTTATTTTTATACTTATTTTTATACTTAATCTTATTTTTATACTTATTCTTATTTTTTTACAATTTCTTTTACTTATTCTTATTTTTATACTTATTTTTATACATATTCTTATTTTTATTTTTATTCTTATTTTTATACTTATTCTTATTTTTATACTTATTTTTATATTTATTCTTATTTTAATTCTTATTTTTATACTTATTTTTTTTTATACTTATTTTTATACTTATTTTTATACTTTTTCTTATTTTTATACTTATTTTTTTCTTTATTTTTATACATATTCTTATTTTTATTTTTATTCTTATTTTTATACTTATTCTTATTTTTATACTTATTTTTATATTTATTCTTATTTTAATTCTTATTTTTATACTTATTTTTTTTTATACTTATTTTTATTTTTATACTTATTTTTATACTTATTCTTATTTTTATACTTATTTTTATATTTATTCTTATTTTAATTCTTATTTTTATACTTATTTTTTTTTATACTTATTTTTATTTTTATACTTATTTTTATACTTACTCATATTTTTATACTTATTTTTATACTTATTCTTATTTTAATTCTTATTTTTATACTTAATCTTATTTTTATACTTATTTTTATACTTATTTTTATACTTATTCTTATTTTTATACTTATTTTTATACTTATTTTTATTCTTATTTTTATACTTATTCTTATTTTTATACTTATTTTTATACGTATTTTTTTTATACTTATTTTTATTTTTATACTTATTTTTATACTTAATTTTATACTTATTCTTATTTTTATACTTATTTTTATACTTATTTTTTTATACTTATTTTTATTTTTATACTTATTTTTATACTTATTTTTATACTTATTCTTATTTTTATACTTATTTTTATACTTAATCTTATTTTTATACTTATTTTTATACTTATTCTTATTTTTTTACAATTTTTTTTACTTATTCTTATTTTTATACTTATTTTTATACATATTCTTATTTTTATTTTTATACTTATTTTTACACTTATTATTATTTTTATTTTTATACCTATTTTTATACTTTTTCTTATTTTTATACTTATTTTTTTCTTTATTTTTATACATATTGTTATTTTTATTTTTATTCTTATTTTTATACTTATTCTTATTTTTATAATTATTTTTATACTTATTCTTATTTTTATACTTATTTTTATACTTATTTTTTTATACTTATTTTTATTTTTATACTTATTTTTATACTTAATTTTATACTTATTCTTATTTTTATACTTATTTTTATACTTATTTTTTTTATACTTATTTTTATTTTTATACTTATTTTTATACTTATTTTTATACTTATTCTTATTTTTATACTTATTTTTATACTTAATCTTATTTTTATATTTATTTTTATACTTATTCTTATTTTTTTATAATTTTTTTTACTTATTCTTATTTTTATACTTATTTTTATACATATTCTTATTTTTATTTTTATTCTTATTTTTATACTTATTCTTATTTTTATACTTATTTTTATATTTATTCTTATTTTAATTCTTATTTTTATACTTATTTTTTTTTATACTTATTTTTATTTTTATACTTATTTTTATACTTTTTCTTATTTTTATACTTATTTTTTTCTTTATTTTTATACATATTCTTATTTTTATTTTTATTCTTATTTTTATACTTATTTTTATACTTCTTATTTTTATACTAATTTTTTATTTTTATACTTATTTTTTTACTTATTCTTATTTTTATACTTATTCTTATTTAAATTCTTATTTTTATACATATTTTTTTTTTTTTACTTATTTTTATATTTATTTTTATATATATATTTTTTTTATTTTTATACTTATTTTTATACTTAATCTTATTTTTATACTTATTTTTATACTTATTCTTATTTTTTTTACAAATTTTTGTACTTATTCTTATTTTTATACTTATTTTCATACATATTCTTATTTTTATACTAATTTTTACACTTAATATTATTTTTATTTTTATACCTATTTTTATACTTATTCTTATTTTTATACTTATTTTTATATTTATTTTTTTCTTTATTTTTATACATATTCTTATTTTTATTTTTATACTTATTTTCATACTTATTCTTATACTTATTTTTATACTTATTTTTATATATATATTTTTTTTATTTTTATACTTATTTTTATACTTAATCTTATTTTTATACTTATTCTTATTTTTTTACAATTTTTTTTACTTATTCTTATTTTTATACTTATTTTTATACATATTCTTATTTTTATTTTTATTCTTATTTTTATACTTATTCTTATTTTTATACTTATTTTTATATTTATTCTTATTTTAATTCTTATTTTTATACTTATTTTTTTTATACTTATTTTTATTTTTATACTTATTTTTATACTTTTTCTTATTTTTATACTTATTTTTTTCTTTATTTTTATACATATTCTTATTTTTATTTTTATTCTTATTTTTATACTTATTCTTATTTTTATACTTATTTTTATATTTATTCTTATTTTAATTCTTATTTTTATACTTATTTTTTTTATACTTATTTTTATTTTATACTTATTTTTATACTTATTCTTATTTTTATACTTATTTTTATATTTATTCTTATTTTAATTCTTATTTTTATACTTATTTTTTTTATACTTATTTTTATTTTTATACTTATTTTTATACTTACTCATATTTTTATACTTATTTTTATACTTATTCTTATTTTAATTCTTATTTTTATACTTAATCTTATTTTTATACTTATTTTTATACTTATTCTTATTTTTATACTTATTTTTATACTTATTTTTATTCTTATTTTTATACTTATTCTTATTTTTATACTTATTTTTATACGTATTTTTTTTATACTTATTTTTATTTTTATACTTATTTTTATACTTAATTTTATACTTATTCTTATTTTTATACTTATTTTTATACTTATTTTTTTATACTTATTTTTATTTTTATACTTATTTTTATACTTATTTTTATACTTATTCTTATTTTTATACTTATTTTTATACTTATTCTTATTTTAATTCTTATTTTTATACTTAATCTTATTTTTATACTTATTTTTATACTTATTTTTATACTTATTCTTATTTTTATACTTATTTTTATACTTATTTTTATTCTTATTTTTATACTTATTCTTATTTTTATACTTATTTTTATACGTATTTTTTTTATACTTATTTTTATTTTTATACTTATTTTTATACTTAATTTTATACTTATTCTTATTTTTATACTTATTTTTATACTTATTTTTTTATACTTATTTTTATTTTTATACTTATTTTTATACTTATTTTTATACTTATTCTTATTTTTATACTTATTTTTATACTTAATCTTATTTTTATACTTATTTTTTTTTATACTTATTCTTATTTTTATACTTATTTTTATACTTTTTCTTATTTTTATACTTATTTTTTTCTTTATTTTTATACATATTCTTATTTTTATTTTTATTCTTATTTTTATACTTATTTTTATATTTATTTTTATATATATATTTTTTTTATTTTTATACTTATTTTTATACTTAATCTTATTTTTATACTTATT
Source organism: Mixophyes australis (assembly GCA_036250195.1). NCBI lineage: Eukaryota > Metazoa > Chordata > Amphibia > Anura > Limnodynastidae > Mixophyes > Mixophyes australis. The sequence continues at coordinate 16,870 of JAVHZZ010000389.1, read as the reverse complement.
TTTATACTTATTCTTATTTTTTTTACAAATTTTTGTACTTATTCTTATTTTTATACTTATTTTCATATATATTCTTATTTTTATTTTTATACTAATTTTTACACTTAATATTATTTTTATTTTTATACCTATTTTTATACTTATTCTTATTTTTATACTTATTTTTATATTTATTTTTTTCTTTATTTTTATACATATTCTTATTTTTATTTTTATACTTATTTTTATACTTATTCTTATACTTATTTTTATACTTATTTTTATATATGTATTTTTTTTATTTTTATACTTATTTTTATACTTAATCTTATTTTTATACTTATTCTTATTTTTTTACAATTTTTTTTACTTATTCTTATTTTTATACTTATTTTTATACATATTCTTATTTTTATTTTTATTCTTATTTTTATACTTATTCTTATTTTTATACTTATTTTTATATTTATTCTTATTTTAATTCTTATTTTTATACTTATTTTTTTTTATACTTATTTTTATTTTTATACTTATTTTTATACTTTTTCTTATTTTTATACTTATTTTTTTCTTTATTTTTATACATATTCTTATTTTTATTTTTATTCTTATTTTTATACTTATTCTTATTTTTATACTTATTTTTATATTTATTCTTATTTTAATTCTTATTTTTATACTTATTTTTTTTTATACTTATTTTTATTTTTATACTTATTTTTATACTTATTCTTATTTTTATACTTATTTTTATATTTATTCTTATTTTAATTCTTATTTTTATACTTATTTTTTTTTATACTTATTTTTATTTTTATACTTTTTTTTATACTTACTCATATTTTTATACTTATTTTTATACTTATTCTTATTTTAATTCTTATTTTTATACTTAATTTTATTTTTATACTTATTTTTATACTTATTTTTATACTTATTCTTATTTTTATACTTATTTTTATACTTATTTTTATTCTTATTTTTATACTTATTCTTATTTTTATACTTATTTTTATACGTATTTTTTTTATACTTATTTTTTTTTTTATACTTATTTTTATACTTAATTTTATACTTATTCTTATTTTTATACTTATTTTTATACTTATTTTTTTATACTTATTTTTATTTTTATACTTATTTTTATACTTATTTTTATACTTATTCTTATTTTTATACTTATTTTTATACTTAATCTTATTTTTATACTTATTTTTATACTTATTCTTATTTTTTTACAATTTTTTTTACTTATTCTTATTTTTATACTTATTTTTATACATATTCTTATTTTTATTTTTATACTTATGTTTACACTTATTATTATTTTTATTTTTATACCTATTTTTATACTTTTTCTTATTTTTATACTTATTTTTTTCTTTATTTTTATACATATTGTTATTTTTATTTTTATTCTTATTTTTATACTTATTCTTATTTTTATAATTATTTTTATACTTATTCTTATTTTTATACTTATTTTTATACTTAATTTTATACTTATTATTATTTTTATACTTATTTTTATACTTATTTTTTTTATACTTATTTTTATTTTTATACTTATTTTTATACTTATTTTTATACTTATTCTTATTTTTATACTTATTTTTATACTTAATCTTATTTTTATATTTATTTTTTTACTTATTCTTATTTTTATACTTATTTTTATACATATTCTTATTTTTATTTTTATTCTTATTTTATACTTATTCTTATTTTTATACTTATTTTTATATTTATTCTTATTTTAATTCTTATTTTTATACTTATTTTTTTTTTATACTTATTTTTATTTTTATACTTATTTTTATACTTTTTCTTATTTTTATACTTATTTTTTTCTTTATTTTTATACATATTCTTATTTTTATTTTTATTCTTATTTTTATACTTATTTTTATACTTCTTATTTTTATACTAATTTTTTATTTTTATACTTATTTTTTTACTTATTCTTATTTTTATACTTATTCTTATTTAAATTCTTATTTTTATACATATTTTTTTTTTTTTACTTATTTTTATATTTATTTTTATATATATATTTTTTTTATTTTTATACTTATTTTTATACTTAATCTTATTTTTATACTTATTTTTATACTTATTCTTATTTTTTTTACAAATTTTTGTACTTATTCTTATTTTTATACTTATTTTCATACATATTCTTATTTTTATTTTTATACTAATTTTTACACTTAATATTATTTTTATTTTTATACCTATTTTTATACTTATTCTTATTTTTATACTTATTTTTATATTTATTTTTTTCTTTATTTTTATACATATTCTTATTTTTATTTTTATACTTATTTTTATACTTATTCTTATACTTATTTTTATACTTATTTTTATATATATATTTTTTTTATTTTTATACTTATTTTTATACTTAATCTTATTTTTATACTTATTCTTATTTTTTTATAATTTTTTTTACTTATTCTTATTTTTATACTTATTTTTATACATATTCTTATTTTTATTTTTATTCTTATTTTTATACTTATTCTTATTTTTATACTTATTTTTATATTTATTCTTATTTTAATTCTTATTTTTATACTTATTTTTTTTTATACTTATTTTTATTTTTATACTTATTTTTATACTTTTTCTTATTTTTATACTTATTTTTTTCTTTATTTTTATACATATTCTTATTTTTATTTTTATTCTTATTTTTATACTTATTCTTATTTTTATACTTATTTTTATATTTATTCTTATTTTAATTCTTATTTTTATACTTATTTTTTTTTATACTTATTTTTATTTTTATACTTATTTTTATACTTATTCTTATTTTTATACTTATTTTTATATTTATTCTTATTTTAATTCTTATTTTTATACTTATTTTTTTTTATACTTATTTTTATTTTTATACTTATTTTTATACTTACTCATATTTTTATACTTATTTTTATACTTATTCTTATTTTAATTCTTATTTTTATACTTAATCTTATTTTTATACTTATTCTTATTTTTATACTTATTTTTATACTTATTTTTATTCTTATTTTTATACTTATTCTTATTTTTATACTTATTTTTATACGTATTTTTTTTATACTTATTTTTATTTTTATACTTATTTTTATACTTAATTTTATACTTATTCTTATTTTTATACTTATTTTTATACTTATTTTTTTATACTTATTTTTATTTTTATACTTATTTTTATACTTATTTTTATACTTATTCTTATTTTTATACTTATTTTTATACTTAATCTTATTTTTATACTTATTTTTATACTTATTCTTATTTTTTTACAATTTTTTTTACTTATTCTTATTTTTATACTTATTTTTATACATATTCTTATTTTTATTTTTATACTTATTTTTACACTTATTATTATTTTTATTTTTATACCTATTTTTATACTTTTTCTTATTTTTATACTTATTTTTTTCTTTATTTTTATACATATTGTTATTTTTATTTTTATTCTTATTTTTATACTTATTCTTATTTTTATAATTATTTTTATACTTATTCTTATTTTTATACTTATTTTTATACTTATTTTTTTATACTTATTTTTATTTTTATACTTATTTTTATACTTAATTTTATACTTATTCTTATTTTTATACTTATTTTTATACTTATTTTTTTTATACTTATTTTTATTTTTATACTTATTTTTATACTTATTTTTATACTTATTCTTATTTTTATACTTATTTTTATACTTAATCTTATTTTTATATTTATTTTTATACTTATTCTTATTTTTTTACAATTTTTTTTACTTATTCTTATTTTTATACTTATTTTTATACATATTCTTATTTTTATTTTTATTCTTATTTTTATACTTATTCTTATTTTTATACTTATTTTTATATTTATTCTTATTTTAATTCTTATTTTTATACTTATTTTTTTTTATACTTATTTTTATTTTTATACTTATTTTTATACTTTTTCTTATTTTTATACTTATTTTTTTCTTTATTTTTATACATATTCTTATTTTTATTTTTATTCTTATTTTTATACTTATTTTTATACTTCTTATTTTTATACTAATTTTTTATTTTTATACTTATTTTTTTACTTATTCTTATTTTTATACTTATTCTTATTTAAATTCTTATTTTTATACATATTTTTTTTTTTTTACTTATTTTTATATTTATTTTTATATATATATTTTTTTTATTTTTATACTTATTTTTATACTTAATCTTATTTTTATACTTATTTTTATACTTATTCTTATTTTTTTTACAAATTTTTGTACTTATTCTTATTTTTATACTTATTTTCATACATATTCTTATTTTTATACTAATTTTTACACTTAATATTATTTTTATTTTTATACCTATTTTTATACTTATTCTTATTTTTATACTTATTTTTATATTTATTTTTTTCTTTATTTTTATACATATTCTTATTTTTATTTTTATACTTATTTTTATACTTATTCTTATACTTATTTTTATACTTATTTTTATATATATATTTTTTTTATTTTTATACTTATTTTTATACTTAATCTTATTTTTATACTTATTCTTATTTTTTTATAATTTTTTTTACTTATTCTTATTTTTATACTTATTTTTATACATATTCTTATTTTTATTTTTATTTTTATTTTTATACTTATTCTTATTTTTATACTTATTTTTATATTTATTCTTATTTTAATTCTTATTTTTATACTTATTTTTTTTTATACTTATTTTTATTTTTATACTTATTTTTATACTTTTTCTTATTTTTATACTTATTTTTTTCTTTATTTTTATACATATTCTTATTTTTATTTTTATTCTTATTTTTATACTTATTCTTATTTTTATACTTATTTTTATATTTATTCTTATTTTTATACTTATTTTTATACTTATTTTTTTATACTTATTTTTATTTTTATACTTATTTTTATACTTAATTTTATACTTATTCTTATTTTTATACTTATTTTTATACTTATTTTTTTTATACTTATTTTTATTTTTATACTTATTTTTATACTTATTTTTATACTTATTCTTATTTTTATACTTATTTTTATACTTAATCTTATTTTTATATTTATTTTTATACTTATTCTTATTTTTTTACAATTTTTTTTACTTATTCTTATTTTTATACTTATTTTTATACATATTCTTATTTTTATTTTTATTCTTATTTTTATACTTATTCTTATTTTTATACTTATTTTTATATTTATTCTTATTTTAATTCTTATTTTTATACTTATTTTTTTTTATACTTATTTTTATTTTTATACTTATTTTTATACTTATTCTTATTTTTATACTTATTTTTATATTTATTCTTATTTTAATTCTTATTTTTATATGTAATCTTATTTTTATACTTATTTTTATACTTATTTTTATTTTTTTACTTATTTTTATACTTATTTTTTTTTATACTTATTTTTATTTTTATACTTATTTTTATACTTATTCTTATTTTAATTCTTATTTTTATATGTAATCTTATTTTTATACTTATTTTTATACTTATTCTTATTTTTTTACTTATTTTTATACTTATTTTTATTTTTATACTTATTTTTATACTTAATTTTATACTTATTCTTATTTTTATACTTATTTTTATACTTATTTTTTTATACTTATTTTTATTTTTATACTTATTTTTATACTTATTTTTATACTTACTCATATTTTTATACTTATTTTTATACTTATTCTTATTTTAATTCTTATTTTTATACTTAATCTTATTTTTATACTTATTTTTATACTTATTTTTATACTTATTCTTATTTTTATACTTATTTTTATACTTATTTTTATTCTTATTTTTATACTTTTTCTTATTTTTATACTTATTTTTTTCTTTATTTTTATACATATTGTTATTTTTATTTTTATTCTTATTTTTATACTTATTCTTATTTTTATAATTATTTTTATACTTATTCTTATTTTTATACTTATTTTTATACTTATTTTTTTATACTTATTTTTATTTTTATACTTATTTTTATACTTAATTTTATACTTATTCTTATTTTTATACTTATTTTTATACTTATTTTTTTTATACTTATTTTTATTTTTATACTTATTTTTATACTTATTTTTATACTTATTCTTATTTTTATACTTATTTTTATACTTAATCTTATTTTTATATTTATTTTTATACTTATTCTTATTTTTTTATAATTTTTTTTACTTATTCTTATTTTTATACTTATTTTTATACATATTCTTATTTTTATTTTTATTCTTATTTTTATACTTATTCTTATTTTTATACTTATTTTTATATTTATTCTTATTTTAATTCTTATTTTTATACTTATTTTTTTTTATACTTATTTTTATTTTTATACTTATTTTTATACTTTTTCTTATTTTTATACTTATTTTTTTCTTTATTTTTATACATATTCTTATTTTTATTTTTATTCTTATTTTTATACTTATTTTTATACTTCTTATTTTTATACTAATTTTTTATTTTTATACTTATTTTTTTACTTATTCTTATTTTTATACTTATTCTTATTTAAATTCTTATTTTTATACATATTTTTTTTTTTTTACTTATTTTTATATTTATTTTTATATATATATTTTTTTTATTTTTATACTTATTTTTATACTTAATCTTATTTTTATACTTATTTTTATACTTATTCTTATTTTTTTTACAAATTTTTGTACTTATTCTTATTTTTATACTTATTTTCATACATATTCTTATTTTTATACTAATTTTTACACTTAATATTATTTTTATTTTTATACCTATTTTTATACTTATTCTTATTTTTATACTTATTTTTATATTTATTTTTTTCTTTATTTTTATACATATTCTTATTTTTATTTTTATACTTATTTTTATACTTATTCTTATACTTATTTTTATACTTATTTTTATATATATATTTTTTTTATTTTTATACTTATTTTTATACTTAATCTTATTTTTATACTTATTCTTATTTTTTTATAATTTTTTTTACTTATTCTTATTTTTATACTTATTTTTATATTTATTCTTATTTTAATTCTTATTTTTATACTTATTTTTTTTTATACTTATTTTTATTTTTATACTTATTTTTATACTTTTTCTTATTTTTATACTTATTTTTTTCTTTATTTTTATACATATTCTTATTTTTATTTTTATTCTTATTTTTATACTTATTCTTATTTTTATACTTATTTTTATATTTATTCTTATTTTTATACTTATTTTTATACTTATTTTTTTATACTTATTTTTATTTTTATACTTATTTTTATACTTAATTTTATACTTATTCTTATTTTTATACTTATTTTTATACTTATTTTTTTTATACTTATTTTTATTTTTATACTTATTTTTATACTTATTTTTATACTTATTCTTATTTTTATACTTATTTTTATACTTAATCTTATTTTTATATTTATTTTTATACTTATTCTTATTTTTTTACAATTTTTTTTACTTATTCTTATTTTTATACTTATTTTTATACATATTCTTATTTTTATTTTTATTCTTATTTTTATACTTATTCTTATTTTTATACTTATTTTTATATTTATTCTTATTTTAATTCTTATTTTTATACTTATTTTTTTTTATACTTATTTTTATTTTTATACTTATTTTTATACTTATTCTTATTTTTATACTTATTTTTATATTTATTCTTATTTTAATTCTTATTTTTATATGTAATCTTATTTTTATACTTATTTTTATACTTATTTTTATTTTTTTACTTATTTTTATACTTATTTTTTTTTATACTTATTTTTATTTTTATACTTATTTTTATACTTATTCTTATTTTAATTCTTATTTTTATATGTAATCTTATTTTTATACTTATTTTTATACTTATTCTTATTTTTTTACTTATTTTTATACTTATTTTTATTTTTATACTTATTTTTATACTTAATTTTATACTTATTCTTATTTTTATACTTATTTTTATACTTATTTTTTTATACTTATTTTTATTTTTATACTTATTTTTATACTTATTTTTATACTTACTCATATTTTTATACTTATTTTTATACTTATTCTTATTTTAATTCTTATTTTTATACTTAATCTTATTTTTATACTTATTTTTATACTTATTCTTATTTTTATACTTATTTTTATACTTATTTTTATTCTTATTTTTATACTTATTCTTATTTTTATACTTATTTTTATACGTATTTTTTTTATACTTATTTTTATTTTTATACTTATTTTTATACTTAATTTTATACTTATTCTTATTTTTATACTTATTTTTATACTTATTTTTTTATACTTATTTTTATTTTTATACTTATTTTTATACTTATTTTTATACTTATTCTTATTTTTATACTTATTTTTATACTTAATCTTATTTTTATACTTATTTTTTTTTATACTTATTCTTATTTTTATACTTATTTTTATACTTTTTCTTATTTTTATACTTATTTTTTTCTTTATTTTTATACATATTCTTATTTTTATTTTTATTCTTATTTTTATACTTATTTTTATACTTCTTATTTTTATACTAATTTTTTATTTTTATACTTATTTTTTTACTTATTCTTATTTTTATACTTATTCTTATTTAAATTCTTATTTTTATACATATTTTTTTTTTTTTTACTTATTTTTATATTTATTTTTATATATATATTTTTTTTATTTTTATACTTATTTTTATACTTAATCTTATTTTTATACTTATTTTTATACTTATTCTTATTTTTTTACAAATTTTTATACTTATTCTTATTTTTATACTTATTTTCATACATATTCTTATTTTTATTTTTATACTAATTTTTACACTTAATATTATTTTTATTTTTATACCTATTTTTATACTTATTCTTATTTTTATACTTATTTTTATATTTATTTTTTTCTTTATTTTTATACATATTCTTATTTTTATTTTTATACTTATTTTCATACTTATTCTTATACTTATTTTTATACTTATTTTTATATATATATTTTTTTTATTTTTATACTTATTTTTATACTTAATCTTATTTTTATACTTATTCTTATTTTTTTACAATTTTTTTTACTTATTCTTATTTTTATACTTATTTTTATACATATTCTTATTTTTATTTTTATTCTTATTTTTATACTTATTCTTATTTTTATACTTATTTTTATATTTATTCTTATTTTAATTCTTATTTTTATACTTATTTTTTTTATACTTATTTTTATTTTTATACTTATTTTTATACTTTTTCTTATTTTTATACTTATTTTTTTCTTTATTTTTATACATATTCTTATTTTTATTTTTATTCTTATTTTTATACTTATTCTTATTTTTATACTTATTTTTATATTTATTCTTATTTTAATTCTTATTTTTATACTTATTTTTTTTTATACTTATTTTTATTTTTATACTTATTTTTATACTTATTCTTATTTTTATACTTATTTTTATATTTATTCTTATTTTAATTCTTATTTTTATACTTATTTTTTTTTATACTTATTTTTATTTTTATACTTATTTTTATACTTACTCATATTTTTATACTTATTTTTATACTTATTCTTATTTTAATTCTTATTTTTATACTTAATCTTATTTTTATACTTATTTTTATACTTATTTTTATACTTATTCTTATTTTTATACTTATTTTTATACTTATTTTTATTCTTATTTTTATACTTATTCTTATTTTTATACTTATTTTTATACGTATTTTTTTTATACTTATTTTTATTTTTATACTTATTTTTATACTTAATTTTATACTTATTCTTATTTTTATACTTATTTTTATACTTATTTTTTTATACTTATTTTTATTTTTATACTTATTTTTATACTTATTTTTATACTTATTCTTATTTTTATACTTATTTTTATACTTATTCTTATTTTAATTCTTATTTTTATACTTAATCTTATTTTTATACTTATTTTTATACTTATTTTTATACTTATTCTTATTTTTATACTTATTTTTATACTTATTTTTATTCTTATTTTTATACTTATTCTTATTTTTATACTTATTTTTATACGTATTTTTTTTATACTTATTTTTATTTTTATACTTATTTTTATACTTAATTTTATACTTATTCTTATTTTTATACTTATTTTTATACTTATTTTTTTATACTTATTTTTATTTTTATACTTATTTTTATACTTATTTTTATACTTATTCTTATTTTTATACTTATTTTTATACTTAATCTTATTTTTATACTTATTTTTTTTTATACTTATTCTTATTTTTATACTTATTTTTATACTTTTTCTTATTTTTATACTTATTTTTTTCTTTATTTTTATACATATTCTTATTTTTATTTTTATTCTTATTTTTATACTTATTTTTATATTTATTTTTATATATATATTTTTTTTATTTTTATACTTATTTTTATACTTAATCTTATTTTTATACTTATTTTTATACTTATTCTTATTTTTTTTACAAATTTTTGTACTTATTCTTATTTTTATACTTATTTTCATATATATTCTTATTTTTATTTTTATACTAATTTTTACACTTAATATTATTTTTATTTTTATACCTATTTTTATACTTATTCTTATTTTTATACTTATTTTTATATTTATTTTTTTCTTTATTTTTATACATATTCTTATTTTTATTTTTATACTTATTTTTATACTTATTCTTATACTTATTTTTATACTTATTTTTATATATATATTTTTTTTATTTTTATACTTATTTTTATACTTAATCTTATTTTTATACTTATTCTTATTTTTTTACAATTTTTTTTACTTATTCTTATTTTTATACTTATTTTTATACATATTCTTATTTTTATTTTTATTCTTATTTTTATACTTATTCTTATTTTTATACTTATTTTTATATTTATTCTTATTTTAATTCTTATTTTTATACTTATTTTTTTTTATACTTATTTTTATTTTTATACTTATTTTTATACTTTTTCTTATTTTTATACTTATTTTTTTCTTTATTTTTATACATATTCTTATTTTTATTTTTATTCTTATTTTTATACTTATTCTTATTTTTATACTTATTTTTATATTTATTCTTATTTTAATTCTTATTTTTATACTTATTTTTTTTTATACTTATTTTTATTTTTATACTTATTTTTATACTTATTCTTATTTTTATACTTATTTTTATATTTATTCTTATTTTAATTCTTATTTTTATACTTATTTTTTTTTATACTTATTTTTATTTTTATACTTTTTTTTATACTTACTCATATTTTTATACTTATTTTTATACTTATTCTTATTTTAATTCTTATTTTTATACTTAATTTTATTTTTATACTTATTTTTATACTTATTTTTATACTTATTCTTATTTTTATACTTATTTTTATACTTATTTTTATTCTTATTTTTATACTTATTCTTATTTTTATACTTATTTTTATACGTATTTTTTTTATACTTATTTTTTTTTTTATACTTATTTTTATACTTAATTTTATACTTATTCTTATTTTTATACTTATTTTTATACTTATTTTTTATACTTATTTTTATTTTTATACTTATTTTTATACTTATTTTTATACTTATTCTTATTTTTATACTTATTTTTATACTTAATCTTATTTTTATACTTATTTTTATACTTATTCTTATTTTTTTACAATTTTTTTTACTTATTCTTATTTTTATACTTATTTTTATACATATTCTTATTTTTATTTTTATACTAATTTTTACACTTAATATTATTTTTATTTTTATACCTATTTTTATACTTATTCTTATTTTTATACTTATTTTTATATTTATTTTTTTCTTTATTTTTATACATATTCTTATTTTTATTTTTATACTTATTTTTATACTTATTCTTATACTTATTTTTATACTTATTTTTATATATATATTTTTTTTATTTTTATACTTATTTTTATACTTAATCTTATTTTTATACTTATTCTTATTTTTTTACAATTTTTTTTACTTATTCTTATTTTTATACTTATTTTTATACATATTCTTATTTTTATTTTTATTCTTATTTTTATACTTATTCTTATTTTTATACTTATTTTTATATTTATTCTTATTTTAATTCTTATTTTTATACTTATTTTTTTTTATACTTATTTTTATTTTTATACTTATTTTTATACTTTTTCTTATTTTTATACTTATTTTTTTCTTTATTTTTATACATATTCTTATTTTTATTTTTATTCTTATTTTTATACTTATTCTTATTTTTATACTTATTTTTATATTTATTCTTATTTTAATTCTTATTTTTATACTTATTTTTTTTTATACTTATTTTTATTTTTATACTTATTTTTATACTTATTCTTATTTTTATACTTATTTTTATATTTATTCTTATTTTAATTCTTATTTTTATACTTATTTTTTTTTATACTTATTTTTATTTTTATACTTTTTTTTATACTTACTCATATTTTTATACTTATTTTTATACTTATTCTTATTTTAATTCTTATTTTTATACTTAATTTTATTTTTATACTTATTTTTATACTTATTTTTATACTTATTCTTATTTTTATACTTATTTTTATACTTATTTTTATTCTTATTTTTATACTTATTCTTATTTTTATACTTATTTTTATACGTATTTTTTTTATACTTATTTTTTTTTTTATACTTATTTTTATACTTAATTTTATACTTATTCTTATTTTTATACTTATTTTTATACTTATTTTTTTATACTTATTTTTATTTTTATACTTATTTTTATACTTATTTTTATACTTATTCTTATTTTTATACTTATTTTTATACTTAATCTTATTTTTATACTTATTTTTATACTTATTCTTATTTTTTTACAATTTTTTTTACTTATTCTTATTTTTATACTTATTTTTATACATATTCTTATTTTTATTTTTATACTTATGTTTACACTTATTATTATTTTTATTTTTATACCTATTTTTATACTTTTTCTTATTTTTATACTTATTTTTTTCTTTATTTTTATACATATTGTTATTTTTATTTTTATTCTTATTTTTATACTTATTCTTATTTTTATAATTATTTTTATACTTATTCTTATTTTTATACTTATTTTTATACTTAATTTTATACTTATTATTATTTTTATACTTATTTTTATACTTATTTTTTTTATACTTATTTTTATTTTTATACTTATTTTTATACTTATTTTTATACTTATTCTTATTTTTATACTTATTTTTATACTTAATCTTATTTTTATATTTATTTTTATACTTATTCTTATTTTTTTACAATTTTTTTTACTTATTCTTATTTTTATACTTATTTTTATACATATTCTTATTTTTATTTTTATTCTTATTTTTATACTTATTCTTATTTTTATACTTATTTTTATATTTATTCTTATTTTAATTCTTATTTTTATACTTATTTTTTTTTATACTTATTTTTATTTTTATACTTATTTTTATACTTTTTCTTATTTTTATACTTATTTTTTTCTTTATTTTTATACATATTCTTATTTTTATTTTTATTCTTATTTTTATACTTATTTTTATACTTCTTATTTTTATACTAATTTTTTATTTTTATACTTATTTTTTTACTTATTCTTATTTTTATACTTATTCTTATTTAAATTCTTATTTTTATACATATTTTTTTTTTTTAACTTATTTTTATATTTATTTTTATATATATATTTTTTTTATTTTTATACTTATTTTTATACTTAATCTTATTTTTATACTTATTTTTATACTTATTCTTATTTTTTTTACAAATTTTTGTACTTATTCTTATTTTTATACTTATTTTCATACATATTCTTATTTTTATTTTTATACTAATTTTTACACTTAATATTATTTTTATTTTTATACCTATTTTTATACTTATTCTTATTTTTATACTTATTTTTATATTTATTTTTTTCTTTATTTTTATACATATTCTTATTTTTATTTTTATACTTATTTTTATACTTATTCTTATACTTATTTTTATACTTATTTTTATATATATATTTTTTTTATTTTTATACTTATTTTTATACTTAATCTTATTTTTATACTTATTCTTATTTTTTTATAATTTTTTTTACTTATTCTTATTTTTATACTTATTTTTATACATATTCTTATTTTTATTTTTATTCTTATTTTTATACTTATTCTTATTTTTATACTTATTTTTATATTTATTCTTATTTTAATTCTTATTTTTATACTTATTTTTTTTTATACTTATTTTTATTTTTATACTTATTTTTATACTTTTTCTTATTTTTATACTTATTTTTTTCTTTATTTTTATACATATTCTTATTTTTATTTTTATTCTTATTTTTATACTTATTCTTATTTTTATACTTATTTTTATATTTATTCTTATTTTAATTCTTATTTTTATACTTATTTTTTTTTATACTTATTTTTATTTTTATACTTATTTTTATACTTATTCTTATTTTTATACTTATTTTTATATTTATTCTTATTTTAATTCTTATTTTTATACTTATTTTTTTTTATACTTATTTTTATTTTTATACTTATTTTTATACTTACTCATATTTTTATACTTATTTTTATACTTATTCTTATTTTAATTCTTATTTTTATACTTAATCTTATTTTTATACTTATTCTTATTTTTATACTTATTTTTATACTTATTTTTATTCTTATTTTTATACTTATTCTTATTTTTATACTTATTTTTATACGTATTTTTTTTATACTTATTTTTATTTTTATACTTATTTTTATACTTAATTTTATACTTATTCTTATTTTTATACTTATTTTTATACTTATTTTTTTATACTTATTTTTATTTTTATACTTATTTTTATACTTATTTTTATACTTATTCTTATTTTTATACTTATTTTTATACTTAATCTTATTTTTATACTTATTTTTATACTTATTCTTATTTTTTTACAATTTTTTTTACTTATTCTTATTTTTATACTTATTTTTATACATATTCTTATTTTTATTTTTATACTTATTTTTACACTTATTATTATTTTTATTTTTATACCTATTTTTATACTTTTTCTTATTTTTATACTTATTTTTTTCTTTATTTTTATACATATTGTTATTTTTATTTTTATTCTTATTTTTATACTTATTCTTATTTTTATAATTATTTTTATACTTATTCTTATTTTTATACTTATTTTTATACTTATTTTTTTATACTTATTTTTATTTTTATACTTATTTTTATACTTAATTTTATACTTATTCTTATTTTTATACTTATTTTTATACTTATTTTTTTTATACTTATTTTTATTTTTATACTTATTTTTATACTTATTTTTATACTTATTCTTATTTTTATACTTATTTTTATACTTAATCTTATTTTTATATTTATTTTTATACTTATTCTTATTTTTTTACAATTTTTTTTACTTATTCTTATTTTTATACTTATTTTTATACATATTCTTATTTTTATTTTTATTCTTATTTTTATACTTATTCTTATTTTTATACTTATTTTTATATTTATTCTTATTTTAATTCTTATTTTTATACTTATTTTTTTTTATACTTATTTTTATTTTTATACTTATTTTTATACTTTTTCTTATTTTTATACTTATTTTTTTCTTTATTTTTATACATATTCTTATTTTTATTTTTATTCTTATTTTTATACTTATTTTTATACTTCTTATTTTTATACTAATTTTTTATTTTTATACTTATTTTTTTACTTATTCTTATTTTTATACTTATTCTTATTTAAATTCTTATTTTTATACATATTTTTTTTTTTTTACTTATTTTTATATTTATTTTTATATATATATTTTTTTTATTTTTATACTTATTTTTATACTTAATCTTATTTTTATACTTATTTTTATACTTATTCTTATTTTTTTTACAAATTTTTGTACTTATTCTTATTTTTATACTTATTTTCATACATATTCTTATTTTTATACTAATTTTTACACTTAATATTATTTTTATTTTTATACCTATTTTTATACTTATTCTTATTTTTATACTTATTTTTATATTTATTTTTTTCTTTATTTTTATACATATTCTTATTTTTATTTTTATACTTATTTTTATACTTATTCTTATACTTATTTTTATACTTATTTTTATATATATATTTTTTTTATTTTTATACTTATTTTTATACTTAATCTTATTTTTATACTTATTCTTATTTTTTTATAATTTTTTTTACTTATTCTTATTTTTATACTTATTTTTATACATATTCTTATTTTTATTTTTATTTTTATACTTATTCTTATTTTTATACTTATTTTTATATTTATTCTTATTTTAATTCTTATTTTTATACTTATTTTTTTTTATACTTATTTTTATTTTTATACTTATTTTTATACTTTTTCTTATTTTTATACTTATTTTTTTCTTTATTTTTATACATATTCTTATTTTTATTTTTATTCTTATTTTTATACTTATTCTTATTTTTATACTTATTTTTATATTTATTCTTATTTTAATTCTTATTTTTATACTTATTTTTTTTTATACTTATTTTTATTTTTATACTTATTTTTATACTTATTCTTATTTTTATACTTATTTTTATATTTATTCTTATTTTAATTCTTATTTTTATACTTATTTTTTTTTATACTTATTTTTATTTTTATACTTTTTTTTATACTTACTCATATTTTTATACTTATTTTTATACTTATTCTTATTTTAATTCTTATTTTTATACTTAATCTTATTTTTATACTTATTTTTATACTTATTTTTATACTTATTCTTATTTTTATACTTATTTTTATACTTATTTTTATTCTTATTTTTATACTTATTCTTATTTTTATACTTATTTTTATACGTATTT
>JAVHZZ010000388.1:37500-61925 GCA_036250195.1 Mixophyes australis | reverse complement strand
AGAGGAGCATGGTCTGAAACACGAGACCAAAAACCCGTAAAGTGAGCAGTGCCCTCAGGAATGGCTGCAATGACCTATAAGGACAAGAAGAGACCAATTAAAAGTAACCACAAAGAGTATAATGTGCTATAACCATCAAGATGAGGAGATTCAAGAAGAAGAACCTGAAAAACCAATTACTTTGTTTTTTTGAGGAGACTTGTAACGAGCTAAGAGCACTGTACCAAGACACGTTTTTGGAGAATTGAGAGGAGAGAAGTCAGATAACTGCTGAGAAACACAGGGGTACACCAGAGAGGAGATGTGTATGACAATCTGGCTGAGACACACAGGAGAACACCTACGAGGAGATGTATTGGAGAACCCTATGATACAACAAGCAGACCTGAGAGGAAGAACAAACCTATGATGACATAGAAGAACTGTGAGGAGATGTGTAAGAGGACCACGAAGAGAGATATGTTTTGTCTAGAATGAGACTTGTAGAAAGAACAAGAGACATAATTCTCACACCAAGCTGGAAGTTTCACAAAACATAATGGGCAACATGAAAATCCCTATGTAAGTTGGACTGGAAATTGGAGTCCTATCTGAAAGATTCTTAATTGTAAATAGCTTGAACTGATATTTAAAACAATAGTTATTCATTTAACCTTGGCAGGTATGTCACAAGACTGTAAGAGAGGTGGAGGTCCTGGCCTACAAGGTGAGGGCTGGATAAAGACATACCTTCCTTTTCCTAAAAGCATGCCTCCAAGAGCAGATCCAGCAATGGAGACAGTCAATGACAGGATCCCATTCCAGACCCCCCAACTCAGCTGGGGAGACCCCCTGATCCAGTAGCAAAAGAGGAACCATACTGAGAGAGCCCTGCTCACCTATGAAGTAATAGCAAACAATACATAACCTGCTACACACACACTAATGATATGTTATATGTTTGTAGTTAGTTTAATCACAACAAACTGAGGTATTTTAAGGGACAATATTCAGGATTACTTGGTACGCAATAAAAATTATTAGTGGGAATCAACATGGATTTGTGAGGGATAGGTCATGTCAAACTAATCTAATTAGTTTCTACGAGGAAGTTATTGGGAACTTAGACGAGGGCAGGACAGTAGATGTGGTCTACTTAGATTTTGCAAAGGCCTTTGATACAGTGCCACACAAGAGGTTGGTTTACAAAATAAGGGAACTGGATCTAGGAATCAAAATTTGTACTTGGATCGAAAACTGGTTAGAGAATAGGGAACAGAGAGCTGTGATAAATGGAACATTTTCTAATTGGTCAAAAGTCTTAAGTGGAGTACCTCAAGGTTCCGTGCTGGGACCACTCCTTTTTAATATATTTATTAATGACCTTGGTGATGGTTTAGAGAGTAAAGTTTCTATTTTTGCAGATGACACTAAACTCTGTAAGGTAATAAAATCAGAGCAAGATGTAGCTTCTCTACAGAGGGACTTTAATAAACTGGAGGATTGGGGCGGCCAAATGGAATATGAGGTTTAACACAGATAAATGTAAGGTTATGCATTCAGGGATCAAAAACAAGAACGCAATCTATAAATTAAATGGAAATTAATTTGGGAGAATCTATAATGGAAAAGGATTTGGGAGTGCTCGTAGACAGTAGACTTAGCAATAGTGCTCAATGTCAAGCAGCAGCTGCAAGGGCAAACAAAGTATTGGCATGCATAAAAAGGGGCATAGATGCAAGGGAAGACAGTGTAATTTTGCCACTGTATAAATCGTTGGTAAGACCTCATCTTGAATATGGAGTACAGTTCTGGGCACCACTCTATAAAAAAGATACTTTGGAACTAGAAAGGGTTCAGAGAAGGGCGACAAAATTGATAAAGGGTATGGAGTCATTAAGTTATGAGGAAAGGTTAGCCGGTTTAGGCATGTTTACTTTAGAAAAGAGGCGTCTAAGGGGAGATATGATTACTATGTACAAATACATTAGGGGTCAATACAGAGAGCTTTCATGGGAACTTTTTACCCAAGGACCATACACAGGACACGTGGTCATCCCCTAAGGTTAGAGGAGAGGAAATTTCACAACCAGCAAAGGAAGGGGTTCTTTACAGTAAGGGCAGTCAAGATATGGAATTCACTACCAGGGAAGGTTGTGATGGCAGATTCAATAGATATGTTTAAGAAAGGGTTAGACAAATTTTTAGCGGAAAGGTGTATGCAGGGATACGACCGTTAATTAAAATGAAGAATAGTAGTGGATATAGGGTAAACATAGGACTGCAATATTGAGTCTGGGGGGATTTTCACAATTGAAACAGATTGGCGGTTGCTTACTCTGGATTAATTTCAAATATAAGTGCAGGATCGCAGGAGATCCAAAATAGGTTGAACTTGATGGACTGGTGTCTTTTTTCAACCTCATCAACTATGTTACTATGTTACTAGGTTCAGCTTCATGTACTAATAATATAATATATAACACACATGTATGTCTGCGACAGATCTGTCCCAAACTCACCCAGTTTGTAGATTAGCACATAGACAATGGTCCAGACTGTCCCTGGGACTTGGAGAACTCTCCACACGACATCTCCCAGACTTGGTCTTCTCAGTGTGCCCTTCGAGTTTCCTTGATGGCTTGACTCTTCTCCTTTAAGGGCTTTTGCCCACCAAACACACAGCACGGCCAGCAAGTATCCGACTGCAAGAAGCAGAAAGACCATTCTCCAGCCCAGAAGATCAAGCAAGGCAAGAGCTCCCCCTCCGGCCAATACTGATCCCAGTTTGTAAGCCACCACTTGGAGAGAGTTGCCCAGCCCCACTTGCTCCTGGGTCAGCACTGCCACGGACACTGCATCTAATGCCACGTCCTGCATTGAGGCGAGAATATGCATGAACAGGAGAAGCCAGGCTAGGGACCTGAAAGCAGTTCCAGGGGGGAGTAGGGAACAAAGAAGGCAACATAAGCACAGACCTCCTGTACTAAGCATGAGCCAAGTCCGACGGCTCCATAATCCATCCACCAATGGAGACCACAACACCTTCAGCAGCCACGGCAAGTACAAGACCCTTGTTAGGCCGATGTGAGATAGTGAGAGTCCCTGAGTCCGAAGGAGAACAGGAAAAAGACCAGACTGAAGACCATATGGGAATCCCTGGACCAGATAGAGGACACCCAGGGGGATGTAAGGACTGGACATGACTTTGCACTTTGGCATTGTGGCATCATGGCCAAAAAACTGGAACACAGAGACAAAAACTTTTATAATGTAAAAATAAATTACTGCAAGATACCTCACAATCACAGACTAGGAAACCTTTCAAATGCAGTCATTTTAAATAAAAACAAACACTTAGAAAAGGAAAGAAAAATCATTCTAATTTAGAGGCCCCTCTTAAGGCCGTGAAGGAGCCAACTTGCAGGGTGAAGGTTTACAGAAATAGGAGCAGATTGATATATTTTCCATAGTGCGGAACGGATTACTTCAATAATAAAGTATTAAAATAATTCCTACAGCAAAAGAAACTTTAAGAATAAAATTATATCATTGTTTATTTACAAATGAATAAGCAAGCGCTGTGATAACATTATCACTCTCATTTTCAGAATTGAAAACTCTCTGATCTCCCACAGACCAGACACGTAGGTTTGTTCAAACTAAAGAATAGGTTGTACTACAATTTACAAATATCATATTACAATTGGCTGAGAAAGTATATAGGCGTATCCTGATCCAGGCTTCCCTGGAAAGTCTGAAGAAATTCTTGCAACTCTTTGTTCCAACATCTGTGATTAGAAACATCTGTCCCTTGAGTAACTCCTTCACTCCCGTTCCTTCTCTCCAGCTCACACGTAAGGCTCCAACCGACAACAACACCACATCAATTATCAATGATATACCAAAATAAGACAGAACAATATAAATATTTTCAAATTAATAAATTGTCTTCATCCAAAATAAAATATCTTTGACATTCAATATATAATATTAAACCAACACACCAGCTTGTATTGTACAATAGACTAATGTTTTGTTTCCCCTGCATTAAAAAGAGAAAGGACCAAATTAGGTTGTGCACATGCTTATAGAGCCCTCACTAGACTCTTAGGGATAGATTTACTAAGCTGCGGGTTTGAAAAAGTGGGGATGTTGCCTATAGCAACCAATCAGATTCTAGCTGTCATTTTGTAGAAAGCACTAAATAAATGACAGCTAGAATCTGATTGGTTGCTATAGGCAACATCCCCACTTTTTCAAACCTGCAGCTTAGTAAATCTAGCCCTTAATGTAAGCAAGACATTCTTACCCCATATGCTACCTGCCGAGACCTCAAAGTGCACCAGTTCCGTAGTCACTGTATGAGAAGCACAATGACTGAAACCTACAGTCAAGTCCATAAATATTGTAACATCGACACAATTCTCATATTTTGGGCTCTGTACACCACCACAATGGATTTGAAATGAAACTAACAAGATGTGCTTTAACTGCAGACTTTCAGCTTTAATTTGAGGGTATTTACATCCAAATCAGGTGAACAGTGTAGGAATTACAACGGTTTCTATATGTGCCTCCCACTTTTTAAGGGACCAAAAGTAATGTATAAGAATAAGTATAAGAAGCATGTGACTGACACCTAGAGCACAGATACTAACTATACCATCTGTCCTGTCCTCCTGTAGTGACTGTATGAGAAGTGTGCGACTGACAGCTAGTGTACAGGTACTATAATATCCCTGCTGTCAGTCACCAGTGCTTCCTCCTGTAGTGACTGTATGAGGAGTATGTGACTGACACCTGGGGGTAAACTTATCAAGCTGCAGATTTGTGAAAGTGGAGATGTTGCCTATAGCAACCAATCAGAAGAAGAACAGACTACATGTCATGCACACAATATAATGGGTATAAAAGAAAAAAATGCAGAAAGAGAAAACTAACCACAGTCTCAGGTGCTCATGTGAAGTGTCTGCAGACTGGAGGCAGCCATGTTTGTATGTCATGTAGCACATGATGCCAGGTCAGAGGACGTTCCTGGTGGCCATCTTTGTACACCCAGCTGCTGTGTAGTCAGAGACTGAGAAGTAGTGTCAGGTGGTATCCACGTTTGCATGAGTCATGTGACACGTCCTGCAGGGTCAGAGAGAGGTCCTGGCGGCCATCTTGGTACACGCAGCGGCTGTGGAGTCAGACAGACACTGAGAAGCAGTGGCAGGTGGTATCCATGTTTGCACGAGTCATGTGACACGTCCTGCAGGGTCAGAGAGAGGTCCTGGCGGCCATCTTGGTACACGCAGCGGCTGTGGAGTCAGACAGACACTGAGAAGTAGTGTCAGGTGGTATCCACGTTTGCATGAGTCATGTGATACGTCCTGCAGGGTCAGAGAGAGGTCCTGGCGGCCATCTTGGTACACGCAGCGGCTGTGGAGTCAGACAGACACTGAGAAGCAGTGGCAGGTGGTATAATGAGTTGAGGTTGGTAGATGACAGCAAAAAGTAAAGAAGCCGGTTCCCAGTACTCGTGGCTTCCCACCCTGTCCGGCTGTGTAATCTGCCTTTTATCCGCCCTGGAATGTTTCGTCTGGGTTAATGCCTTAAACGTTTCTATAGCCCATAGTTATTGGGTTAGGCCGGTAATTAGGTTTACGGTTATGTGGGTTAGGGTAAAGGATTGGGTTAGAGGTTAGGGTTATTAGGGTTTAAAGTTAGTGGTTAGGGTTAGAGTAAAAAAAAAACCACTTTTAAATCTAAAAAAAAGAAGTGAAAAATTAAAAGACTAAACTAAAAAGTGCCACTATAAACAAACTGAACACTTTCAGTGGAGGGGGCATAGAGGGGAGGGGAGCAGGCTAGACTAGTTTTTTAGTGACATTACTCCAACAGCGCTCTCTATACCACAAGGTGATCAGTCTCCCCCAACTTGTGTTCAGAGAAACAGATTTTACGTTAAGTACAAAATTCTCATTTTATACAGAACAAAATTAAAAAAACGAAAATATAAACAAAGTCAAATCACAATTCCAGTTCTTTCCGAGATGCAAATTTCATAAGGAGTGCACATATAATATCTAGCAGAAAACAGTGTCCATAAGGACATCTAGACTAAAGTGCAACAAAAACCAATATGCAGTTCTACCTCACTTCCTGATCACACAGAAGATAGAAACCCCTGAACCCGGTACATGGGTGCTCAGTGTCAGCACACAAACAAGATGGTATATAGGGTGAATGAGGGGGACCCAGCCAGGAAGAACACTCAATCTGGGTCAAAATCTGCCACCAACTTCGTATATAGACTTTGCCCAGCGAGACCAGAAGAAAATGTTTTTTATTACAGTCAAATATTAGCTAAAAGGGTGCACATTCCCCCCCCCCCCCCCCCCCCCTTAGATATCACAGATGTTTAGTCAGTTTCTACACTCACAGAAAATCACTTATTGTGTCTTGTACAGTTCTGATAAATTCGGGTTCAAGGCATGAAAACAAATATCTCAGCGGCATCTCCCTCTTTCTGGAAAAACTTACCTTCTCAGTAAGTGTCATATTATCATCATCATCGTTTATTTGTAAGACGCCACCAATTCCTATGTGCTGGACAGTTAGGGTACAAATAACATGGGCAATAATAACATATAAACATAAGTACAAAATATGGGGGTGCAAGTAGAAATATAAAATCGTGCAAGTACAAATTCCGTATGTACAAGTTAAAAGGAAAATTATAATATTAGCACACAGAAAATAAACATAAAGACATAACAGATGCATTTGAGGTAGACCAGAAAATGCAGAGATGAGACATTGGGTAAGGAGGGCCCCTCGTGACAGCTTAAAATATTTGTAGTTTTGTGTGACCTGTATTAAAGTTAAAATCACTCTCCCAGACACACCCTACTTATATGGAGCAACTTTGCAATATTTATCTGTAATCCTACACGTTACCTTCACACCACAGACAGTGTGTGTGTCTGCTCAATGCAGTGCTGAAAGGGTTGTTGACTTGTGTATAAATGGGGCTTATTGTGAAACAAAACAGTCTGGAATGGTATTCACAAATCACGAGCACCCCTTAAAATTTTATGAGAAATCTAAATAATGGAGACACAGTTTTTCTTTTTTCCTTTGTCGTAGTCTACGGCTCAGTTTGGCAGTAAAGATGAGATTCTATTGACGTTGTAAAAACACGGAGGGATTTGTGACTGTCAGACCTCCAGGTAAGAATTAGGGAAATATTTTGTACAAAGAGCAGTATATACTTGTTTGAAAGAAAAAATTAAAACAAGTAAAAACTATATATATATTTATTTGTAAAGGTTTGTGAATATGTGGAATCTGATTACTCTATAGAATAAGTTGATTATATTATTATACAACCATTCTCCGTATTGTATCATTGTAGCAGCTATTTTAATATGTCTGTTTTCCAATCATTATCTTTCGTAAGAGGCTTACAGGAGCAATGGGACATGTCCCTGCTTCCTCCAGAGGATTGGAGACACAGTAAGAACAGAATAACTTACTTCTGAAGCCCCCTCTCCCCGGATAATACTAGATAATCCATTTTAGCTATGTCCTTAGGAGGTGGATCTATGACCAGTCTTCTGGACCTGTAACGGTTTTATTTATTTTTACCTTTAGGCACTTCTTTGCTGTTCACCTCCCTTGTACCCTGCCTTGGGCAGGAAGATAGGCGTGTGAGGTTTTTTTATCTCACCCCTAAAAACGTTACAATGCTCCCTTCTCTGGCATCGACGGCCAGAACTGTCTCCACCCTCCCCTCCCCCAGGGCTGAAACTCTTCCTCTTCTTTGGCTTCCAGAAAAGTTCCAGAGGAAAACCGTAACATGTTCCCATGGAGCGGTGCAATGCCACTCACTGCTCCTTGATGCATGTAGAACAGATCTTCTCTGCCCAACCTTATTCACCACATAGTGACACTCAGCCACCACTGCAGGTTCCTGCTGGCCATCTGCTTTGCTCTCCAGCTGCTAAAGCTGCTGTGTTCACTGCATCACATATTGGGTCCTGCCAGGACAAGCTCGAGCTCCTTCCTGGCTCCTCCCTGGGAGTGTTTGTGTATAATGCAGGTTTGGGCAGGTTTTATTGTATGCACTTTGGATTTCTTGTTGTCCTATTTCAGACACGACGTCTGACCCTAGAGATGAATCTCCCTGGTAAAGGCCTCCACCTGCACTTTTTGTTTATTTTGCCTGTTGCCTCTATATAACTAAGCTACTCCCTGGACAGGAAGAACCTCTCTGTGCCGTTTGCATGCACCTCTACCCTGCATTACCTACTGATAGCTGCTCCTGATCTCAGTCACCAGCATGGATGAGAGACGTGGCAAAGTCCCTAGATAGTGTTTTCAAACTGAACAAATTTAGGCATTTTAAAATGGATCCTTCTTGGGTGGAAAATCCTTTCTGGGAATGCTTGTCTTTGGGTCTGAGCTTGATAAAAATATCAGAGAGGAGAGGGGGAGAAGTATTTTCTTAAAATACAACAAAAAGTGTAACCAGGCTGTTGTTTTGCATCTTTTGCAAACAATTAATAAAACATCAATAGTTAAACTAGAAAACAGTCTCCCGTCTCGGGCATGGGGCATGGTGAATTCTTCATCAAACCCAAGCTGGTTTGTCAGGTCAAGGGATGAGGCTTGAAGCTGGTACCTGACAAGCCCTCCTCTGCAAGACTACTTAACCTCTCACATCTTAGTTGCTTTCCATAGGAGACAGGCTCCGTTTGTTTCAGGAGCAGCAATGCTTCAGTCTGGCTGGAGGTCTCCTCGAGGAACATCATTGAATTTGCCTCAGACAGATTCTCGGTTAATTTCCATCGAAGCCCGAAGTGCCGTTGGCTCTATTCAAAGCTCTCTCAAGAGGCTGTGGCTCCAGTACCACAAATGGAACATTTCAAGGGCCATTACTCTAACCTATTTTTTGCCCACAAAGGAGGGATTATACTGTCATTTTTTACACCTGAAATTCCCTCATTGCATTCATGAGGACCTTCCCTTTAAAGATCCATGTGTTGTATCGGTGTCCATGGGGCAGGGAGAATTTCTCTCTGTTCAGGTCTTTTCAGTCATCATCTGAATTCTATTACTCGTATCCAGGGTTTGGCTCATCCTTTCATTCCATACTATTTTCCAGTGTAACCCTGGAACATGAACCAGGTGCTTTGAGTGTTACAGGATAGTCTGAACCTTAGAGCTGCTGACATAAAGGTTTGCCTCATGGCAATCACATCAGCCAGGAGAGGATTTGACCTGGCCGGCCCCCTTTTGCAAGGTTTTGTTTCTTGGTTTCCCCAAGACAAGGAGGTGCTTTGGCAGGTTCCTGACTTTCTTTCCAAGATGGTATCTTTCACTTGTATTGGGATATGGTCCTGCACAACACTCAAGCCTTACCTGCATCTGTTCAGCTGCTCTGACTTCCTTGCCTCATCAGTTGGGATTACTCTGCCCAAGTTATGACGTTCTGGGCTTTTCAGAGTCAAACCTTTCTGAAAACCACTGTACAAGGAGGAGATGTGGTCTTCCATGAATGCTTTCATCGACTATCACTATTCCATTCAGTGATATTTGCAGGCACCAGCTTTGAACATAGGCTACTGCAGTGTTTAGTGGCTTTTGGTCTGTGTTGCTTCCTATGGACTGCTTGGGATGTCCCAACATTCCTGTGTTCCCCAATTTCACCAATTTTTATTTTAGATTTTTGTACTTACGGTTGAATCCTTTTTTTGTGTAGTTAATTTGTTGGATACAAGCCTTTTTCATCTGTTGGTTAATGTCTTCTGTTTGTTTTTTTTGTTTTTTAATCTTATTCACTAAGCAGCGGTTCCAACAAACTGACAATTCTCTACGGTTTTATTTTATTAAAGACAAATCCCGACGGACTTTGCATGGTGCGTGGGCGACCACTGAGCCTCTGCATAGTACGCGGACGACGGCTGAGCCTCTGCATGGTACGCGGACGATGGCCGAGCCTCTGCATAGTACGCGGACGATGGCCGAGCCTCTGCATAGTACGCGGACGATGGCCGAGCCTCTGCATAGTACGCGGACGATGGCCGAGCCTCTGCATAGTACGCGGGCAACTGCCGAGCCTCTGCATAGTACGCGGACGACGGCCAAGCCTCTGCATAGTACGCGGGCAACCGCCGAGCCTCTGCATAGTACGCGGACGATGGCCGAGCCTCTGCATAGTACGCGGACGATGGCCGAGCCTCTGCATAGTACGCGGACGATGGCCGAGCCTCTGCATAGTACGCGGGCAACTGCCGAGCCTCTGCATAGTACGTGGACGACGGCCGAGCCTCTGCATAGTACGCGGGCAACCGCCGAGCCTCTGCATAGTACGCGGACGATGGCCGAGCCTCTGCATAGTACGCGGACGATGGCCGAGCCTCTGCATAGTACGCGGACGATGGCCGAGCCTCTGCATGGTACGCGGACGACGGCCGAGCCTCTGCATGGTACGCGGACGATGGCCGAGCCTCTGCATAGTACGCGGACGATGGCCGAGCCTCTGCATAGTACGCGGACGACGGCCGAGCCTCTGCATAGTACGCGGACGACGGCCGAGCCTCTGCATAGTACGCGGACGACGGCCGAGCCTCTGCATAGTACGCGGATGATGGCTGAGCCTCTGCATAGTACGCGGACGACGGCCGAGCCTCTGCAACAGGGGTGGCTGACTAGTCAGAAACTAAGAGCCAAAACATATCTACTGATACCGTGAAGGGCAGACTTATAGCTATACATAGTATAAACACATGCATACTTATCGTACGTACGTACATAGAAAATAAAACATAATTTACAATATCTTGCTAAGTGAAAAAGAAAATATCCAATATTGCTAAAATGTTCATAATAATCATCACTGGGCACTGATAGTAGTTGTAGTGATTGGGTTGAAAAGAGATTTAAATGTTTTTAAAAGTCGTTTGCGGTTAGAAGCCTGAGCACAGATGAGAAATTAGAATTATGTTTGCTTAGCAGTGTTCAGAGCACTTCAGTAGGAGTGGTAGATAGCGCTATATGTGAGGAAATCATTAGAAGCATTGTCAGACTGGGGCGTGAAGGGCCCATCGGGGGACTGCAGTGGTAGGGGCCCATGAAAAATTGTGTGTGCACCACTGCAAAGAGGCGTGGCCAGCCACCATGTAGTCACGTCTGCCACTAGAACTGGTGTGGTCAACCCACAAGATATATTTTATTCTTTTCTTTTGGTACTTGTTAATTATACGGAAGCCACTGTAGCTCCTCAGCGGCGCGTTGCTTCTTCCACTTGAAATGCTTTATTCAAATCCACTGCTGCTGGCCTCAAGTTAGTGAGTAAGTTATTACATCAGTCAGAC
Source organism: Mixophyes australis (assembly GCA_036250195.1). Classification (NCBI taxonomy): domain Eukaryota; kingdom Metazoa; phylum Chordata; class Amphibia; order Anura; family Limnodynastidae; genus Mixophyes; species Mixophyes australis. The sequence continues at coordinate 50,580 of JAVHZZ010000388.1, read as the reverse complement.
AGCAGGTTTAAAAACATCAGTTCAAGTAGAAGTAGCAGCATAGTGCTGGCAAGCTACAGTGGCATCCAAACCAGGAGAAAAAAAATAAACTTTATTCATTTAAATAAATTTAAGTTAAAAAAAACAACATTTTATATACGTTATATATTATCAATGTTTTAAAATATTTTGCACCTGAAAGGCAATTTTTATTTCTACTGTTGTCTTGTTCTCCTGTTTGAAAGACCTGAAGGTCCTGTTTCTGGGCTACGCTGCTCCCAAAGATGTCTATCCCTGTCTGTGTCCGCTACAATCTCAGAGTAAGGAGTTTATTGGTAAAAAACACAAACCCTTGTTTACTGTCCACTTACAGGGACAATGCTGAATGCATTTCTTAAAATAGTATTTTATAAAGTTAGGTTTGGTACAGGCAGCATTGTATCAGAAACATATCTATTTTGTATTTGCATCTTAATTCGGCAACTGTTGGGTGCTGTTTAGTTACAGCATGAGGGGGATAGTTAATTGTACATTGACTCAGCAGGTGTTTTAGCAGTTTCTCTGAGCTGCATGGCTGATACTCACCCATAAAGCAGCACAGTGGGTGGTCATTTATCAAAACTGGCGCACAGAAAACTTTCCAAGCATCCAAAATAACCCATAGCAACAAACAGTTGTTTACTGTTATTTTTCTAGAATAATTTAGAAAATGTGTGATTTCTACAGAACATTAATTTTTCTGCATTTACCCCCCCAATGTGTTTAGAGTGAAGCAGAAAGAGGCCCGGGTGTGTATTCAATAGCTCCACTGAGTGGCTCGCTGTAGAGCTTAAAAGCAAGAAACAAAGAAATAAACTTTTCTGTATTGCTTAGTATTCATATTTTCAATTAACTTCTCAAATGCCAAAGTCCTCAGAAATACCATCACCACTGATGCTTTGTTTGTGTTTTGTAGATGAAGAGCTGGAGATGACGCGTATGGCTGTGTGATTTGAGTTAGAAGACCTCAGCTTGAGACCAGATCCAGAACCGCTGCTAATGGAAATGATTCATGCAGTAAGTGGTCTCTATCTGTCGTGGCTACGTACCTAGGGCAGCACCGAGATGGCTTCTATCCTGGATGATCAAGGCCAGATGCCAATGCATCACCTACAGAATATGGCCGTGTGATATAAGTATGCTGGGGGTGATAAACTTCAAATATTACAATACAGATGTCAGTGCTGTGATTTGCATTTGGTTGGTGACTATGTTTATGTACAATGGTGGAAACAATGACACCTACAGTTTTTAAAATGTCTCTCAGTCCACATATATTTAAAACCACCATGTCCTAAAAAAGCATTTTTACAATTAGTTTCTTATTACCTTTGTACCTTCATGGACCAGTTGATGTCACATGACTTTATATAATAAAGTATATGGACCAGAATTGCCACATGAATTTATAATATGAATTCCATGGGCTAGTAGTGTCACATGGATTTATAAAATGAAATCTATGGACCAGCAGTGTCGCAGGAATTTATAATATAAAGTCTATGACCAGCAGTGTCACTTTAATTTGTAATAAAAAATCTAGTGACCAGCAGTGTTCCATGAATTTACAATATGAAGTCTATGGACCAGTAGTGGCACATGAATTATAGAATAGGTCTAAGGACCAGCAGTGTCACATGAATTTATAATCTGAAGTCTGTGGACCAGCAGTGTCACCTGAATTACAAAATGAGGTGTGTGGACCAGCACTGTCTTAAGAATACATATATATAATACAAGTTAACCCGTGCATGATACTCATGCATTCTAGTCAAATCAAGCTACTTAAGGTGTTAAAAAGGTTCTTGTCATCTTCATCGCCACACACACACGCCGCTAGGCTTTTATATATTAGATAATGCTAAGAATTTAGTAGGTCAGTGTAGTATATAACTCCGCCCAGCAGGTGGCGCTGCAGCTTGAGCACTCTGTCACCCAGTAGTTTTTTACACACACACACACACACTAATACAGCATGTGTGTTTATGAGGTAAAATTAACCTCACGAAAATGAGTTTGGCCCCTCAACTGGTAAATTTAGCCTTTACTACCTCTCCCACGGGGGGAAGGAGGGATGATGGAAGTTAACTGACTTTACTATTATCATTTTTTTGTCAAATAATGTCAGTATACCAAATTTCAGGTCAATTGGATGAGCCCTTTCTGAGAAAATAGTTTTTTCCACACACACACACTAACACACGCCGCTAGGCTTATATATATTAGATATTGACGAGCAGTGTTACATGAATATATAATTAAGAACTGAGAGATGAAAAAAGCTCGAAGGCAATGTAAAAGCTGAGGCTGTATCTTTAAACTGGATTATTCTGGGGGGTATCTGTGAAAATTGGTGAAATTTGGTCCTTTGACCAAGCAGAGCCATAACTTATACCCAGGCAGAGTCGTAACTTATAATTCTAGCGCCTGTGACGAGAAAGACAAATGCCGGCCTCCTAGCCCTCAATTTTAACCAGATTAACCTAAAATATTTCTAAATTGCGCCCCCCTTCAGTGTTGCGCCCTGGGTGGACGCCCCTGTCGCACAGCCTTATTTAAGGTCCTGTACCCAAGTGTCCCGCTGGTTCTAACGGTTACCCCAGGAAACTACGTGGGAGGTTCATTGTCCGTTTTCTAATTACAGGTTGCAACTTGTCCCTGTTTAAAATAATCTGTATCTAAAACCTTCCCATTATACTGCTAGCTGTCCTCATAGAAACGCAGAGAACATGAATGGTATGTGGTGATTTTATATATATATATATATATATATATATTTATACTTTTTAAAAAACATTTGTAATGTGCAAATTTTATTGTGTTCTGTTTCTCACTGTATATTGTACAATTTATTATATTTTCAGCCTTACTCAGACTGATGGCATTTTATGGACTACTAAATGTATGTAGAGCTACTTGTACGGCCACCTATGCGGATAAAATACGTTACTGCAAAACCTTCCAAAACGGTAGGAACGTGTTATGCTTTTATCTAAGCTGTAATGAGACGTGTAATAGATTTAGATCAGTATTAAGCCAATACCTATAGCCACATGGCAGGGTTTTAAAGAATTTTTTATATGTATATAAATACACAACATAGATATAACTAGATATAACTAACTAGATATAACTAGATATAACTGAAGGTGAGGGGCTTAGGGATAAAGGGAAGGGGCCCCCTCCATAGACATAGGGCCTGCTCTGCTACATTGGAAGTACATGCAGGCATGTGGCAGGGAATTTGGCTTTGGCTATAGTTCACACAGTATGGGTAACAGTTTACCATGCAGGAGGTTCATGGTTTGAATCCTGGCTAGGACAAGAATTACATTTTTATTTTTCATGTAGATAAATGTGTGTGTATATGTACACTGCATTGGAGTTGGGTTTAGGGTTAGGGTTATGAGGGTTAGGGGTTAAGGTTAGGGTTAGTCCATATTAGGGTTAGGGGTTATGTTAGGGTTAGGGGTTAGTCCATATCAGGGTTAGGGTTTGGTTTAGGGGTTAGGGTTAGGATTTAGAGTTAGGGTTGGGGTTAGGGGTAGGGTTTGGGTCTAGGGTTAGGGTTTGGGTTAGGGTTAGGGGTTGGGGTTAGGGTTTAGGGGTATGGTCAGGGGTTAGGGTTAGGGTTTGGGGTAGGGTTTAGGATAAGGTTTAGGGTTTGGGTTATGGTTAGGGGTTAGGGTTGGGTTAGGGTTTAGGGGTATGGTTAGGGTTAAGGTTATTAGGGTTAGGGGTTAGGGTAGGGTTAGGGACATATTAGGGTTAGGGTTATAGTTAAGGTTAGGGTTTAGTGTTAGAGTTTAGCGTTTAATGTTAGGGTTTAGGGTTAGGATATTAGGTTTAGGGTTAGGGTTAATATATTAGGGTTAGGGTTAGCGTTTTGGGTTAAGGTTAGGGTTAGGTTAGGGTTTGGGTTAAGGGTTAGGGGTTAGGGACATATTAGGGTTAGGGGTAGGGTTAGGGTATTAGGGTTAGGGGTTAGGGTTAAGACATGTTAGGGTTAGGACATATTAGGGTTGGGGTTAGGGGGTTAGGGTTAGGGGGTTAGGATTAGGGGCTTAGGGTTAAGGGTTAGGGATTAGGGTCAGGGGTTAGGGTTAGGACATAGTAGGGTTAGGGGTTAGGAATAGGACATATTAGGGTTTGGGTTAGGGGTTAGGGTTAGGATTAGGGTTAAGAGTTGGGGTTGGGGTTAGGGTTAGGGGTTAGGGTTGGGGTGAGGGGTAGGGGTGAGGGTTAGGGGTTAGGGTTTGGGTTAGGGTTAAGAGTTGGGGTTAGGGTTAGTGGGTTAGGGGGTTTGGGTTGGGGTTAGGGGTTAAGGTTAAGGTTAGGGCTTAGGGTTAGAGTTAGGGTTTGGGGGTTAGGGTTTAGGGTTAGGGTTTGGGTTTGGGTTAGGGTTTGGGTTAGGGTTTCGGTTAGGGTTAGGGTTAGTGTTAGGGGTTGGGGTTAAGAGTTGGGGTTAAGAGTTGGGGTTAGGGTTAGTGGGTTAGGGTTAGGGGGTTAGAGGGTTAGGGGGTTTGGGTTGGGGTTAGGGGTTAAGGTTAGGGCTTAGGGTTAGAGTTAGGGTTAGAGTTTGGGGGTTAGGGGTTAGGGTTTAGGGTAAGGGGTTAGTGGGTTGGGTTATGGTTAGGGTTAAGGGTTAGGGGTTTGTGTTAGGTTTAAGGTTTTAGAGTTAGGGTTTAGGTTAGGGTTAGGGTTTTAGTGTTAGGGTTTAGGTTAGGGTAAGTGGGTTAGGGGGTTTGGGTGGGGTTAGGGTTTGGGTTAGGGTTAGGGTTTTAGGGTTAGAGTGTTAGGGTTAGGGTACTGGGGTTATGGGGTTAGGGTTAGGGAGTTTGGGTTGGGGTTAGGGTTTAGGTTAGGGTTAGGGTTAAGGTTAGGGTTAGATTTAGGTTAAGGTTAGTTTAGGGTTAGGGTTTAAGGTTAGGGTTAAGGGTTAGGGTAGGGGTTAGTGTTAGGGTTAGATTAGGGTTAGGGTTTAGGGTAGGGTTAGGGGGTTAGGGTTAGTGGGTTAGGGTTTAAGGTTAGGGGTAGGGGTTAGGGGTTATGGGTTAGGGTTTAGAATTAGGGGTTACAGTTAGGGTTAGGGGTAGGTTTAGGGGTTAGGGTTAAGGTTAGGGTATTAGGGTTAGAGTTAGGGTTAGGGTTTAGGGGTTAGGGTTAGGGGTTAGAGTTAAGGTTAGGGTTAGGATTTGGGTTAGGGGTTAGGTTTATTAGGGTTTAGGTTAGGGGTTAGTGTTAGGGTTTAGGGTTAGGGGGTTAGGGTCAGGGCAAGGGTTAGGGTCAGGGTTAGGGTTAGGGTGACCCGGACATATTAGGGTTAAGATAGGGTTAGTGTTAGGGTTAAGGTTAGGGTTAGGGGGTTAGTGTTAGGGTTAGGATTCGGGTTGGGGTTAGGGTTGGGTTAGGGGTAAGGGTTAAGGTTTAGGGTTAGGGGGTTAGGGGTTAGGGTTTAGGGTTAAGTTTTAGGGTTAAGGGTTGGGGTTAGGGTATAGGGGTTAGGGTTAGGGGTTAAGGTTAGGGTTAGAGTTGTTAGAGTTAGGACAGAGGGTTAGCGTTAAGGGTTTGGGGTTATGGTTAGGGGTTAAGGTTGCGTTGGGTTAGGGTTAGGGTTAGTTGTTAGGTTTTAGGGTTAGTATATTAGGGTTAAGGTTTAGGGTTAGCGTTTTGGGTTAAGGTTAGGTTAGGGTTTAGGTTAAGGATTTGGGTAGGTTAGGGTTAGGTGGTTAAGGTTAGGGGTTAGGGTTAGGGGATAGGGTTAGGGGTTGAGGTTAGGGGTTAGGGTTGGGGTTAGGGTTATGGTTATTAGGGTTAGGGTGGGTTAGGGTCAGGGGTTAGGGTTAAGGGTTGGGGTTGGGGTAGGAGTTAAGGGTCAGGGTTAAGGGTTAGGGTTAGAGTTAGGGTTTGGGTGTTAGGGTTAGGGTTTAGGGTAAGGGGTTAGTGGATTGGGTTAGGGGTTAGGGTTAAGGTTTTAGTGTTAGGGTTTTAGGGTTAGGGTTTAGGTTAGGGTTAGGGGTTAGAGTTAGGGGGTGGGGGTTAGGGTTAGGGGGTTTGGGTTGGGGTTAGGGTTTGGGTTGGGTTAGGGTTTTAGGGTTATTGTGTTATGGTTAGGGGTTAGGGTTAGGGGTTATGGTTATTAGAGTGGGTTAGGGTCAGAGTCATGGGTTAGGGTTAAGGGTTAGGGTTGGTTAGGGTTGGGGTAGGAGTTAAGGGTTAGGGTTAGGGTTAGGGTTTGGGGGTTAGGGTTAGGGGTTAGGGTTTAGGGTAAGGGGTTAGTGGGTTGGGTTAGGGTTACGGTTAGGGTTAGGGTTAGGGGGTGGGGGTTAGGGTTAGGGTTAAATGAAAATGGCCAGGTGAAAATGGCTAGTAGGCAAGGAATACCTACAGCCACACCACCCTGAAAATGGCCATCTGAAAATGGCTAAAATTTGGTCCTTTGGTGGGGTATTGGTGAAAATGGCTAAAATTTTGTCCTTTGGGGGTATTGGTGAAATTGGCTGAAATTGTATCCTTTGGGAGTGTATTGGTGAACATGGCTGACATTTAGTTCTTTGGGGGGTATCTATGAAAATTGGTGATATTTGGTCCTTTGAGGCGGGTATTGGTAAAAATTGGTGAAATGTGGTCCTTTGGGGGGGATTGGTGAAAATTGGCAACATTTGGTCATTTGGGGGGGGGGGGGGGGGTATTGGTGAAAATTGCTGATATTTGGTCCTTTGGGAGTGTATTGGTGAAAATGGCTAAAATTTCGTCCTTTGGGGGTATTGGTGAAAGTTGCTGAAATTTGGTCCTTTGAGGGTTTTTGTTAAAAATTCCTGAAATTTGTTCCATTGGGGGGGGTATTGGTGAAATTTTGTCCTTTTGGGGGGTATTGGTGAAAATGGCTGAAATTTTATCCTATGGGAGTGTATTGGTGAACATGGCTGACATTTGATCCTTTGGGGGGGTATTGGTGAAAAATGGTGAATTTTAAACCTTTGGGGGGTATCTGTGAAAATTGGTGAAATTTAGTCCTTTGACCAAGCAGAGCCATAACTTATACCCAGGCAGAGTCGTAACTTATAATTCTAGCGCCTGTGACGAGAAAGACAAATGCCGGCCTCCTAGCCCTCAATTTTAACCAAATTAACCTAAAATATTTCTAAATTGCGCCCCCCTTCAGTGTTGCGCCCTGGGTGGACGCCCCTGTCGCACAGCCTTATTTAAGGCCCTGTACCCAAGTGTCCCGCTGGTTCTAACGGTTACCCCAGGAAACTACGTGGGAGGTTCATTGTCCGTTTTCTAATTACAGGTTGCAACTTGTCCCTGTTTAAAATAATCTGTATCTAAAACCTTCCCATTATACTGCTAGCTGTCCTCATAGAAACGCAGAGAACATGAATGGTATGTGGTGATTTTATATATATATATATATATATATATATATATATATATATATATATTTATACTTTTTAAAAAACATTTATAATGTGCAAATTTTATTGTGTTCTGTTTCTCACTGTATATTGTACAATTTATTATATTTTCAGCCTTACTCAGACTGATGGCATTTTATGGACTACTAAATGTATGTAGAGCTACTTGTACGGCCACCTATGCGGATAAAATACGTTACTGCAAAACCTTCCAAAACGGTAGGAACGTGTTATGCTTTTATCTAAGCTGTAATGAGACGTGTAATAGATTTAGATCAGTATTAAGCCAATACCTATAGCCACATGGCAGGGTTTTAAAGAATTTTTTATATATATGTATATAAATACACAACATAGATATAACTAGATATAACTGAAGGTGAGGGGCTTAGGGATAAAGTGGAGGATCCCCCTGCATAGACATAGGACCTGCTCTGCTACATTGGAAGTACATGCAGGCATGTGGCAGGGAATTTGGCTTTGGCTATAGTTCACACAGTATGGGTAACAGTTTACCATGCAGGAGGTTCATGGTTTGAATCCTGGCTAGGACAAGAATTACATTTTTATTTTTCATGTAGATAAATGTGTGTGTATATGTACACTGCATTGGAGTTGGGTTTAGGGTTAGGGGGTTAGGGTTAGGGGTTATGTTAGGGTTAGGGGTTAGTCCATATCAGGGTTAGGGTTTGGTTTAGGGGTTAGGGTTAGGATTTAGGGTTAGGGTTAAGGTTAGGGGTAGGGTTTGGTTCTAGGGTTAGGGTTTGGGTTATGGTTAGGGTTAGGGGTTGGGGTTAGGGTTTAGGGGTATGGTTAGGGTTTGGGGTAGGGTTTAGGGCAGTGATGGCTAACCTTTTCAGCTTGGTGTGTCGAAAATCGGAAAAAAGTGTTGCCGTCCTTGGGTCGTGTGTCAGTTCAAGAAATTTTCATAATTTGGTGATATTTACAGCCCTAATAAAGAAAGAGTTATATTTTTAATATATTTGTACTATTTATTAGTTCGAAAAGCAAAAACAAATAATGATTTACCTTAGTGACTTTTCTGTTGCTGAATTGCATTTGATAGATATTCAATTGCAGGTTTGTATTTTGTGCACTTCAGGGCCAAGCAAGCGCTGCTAACTTCATCTGTCAGTCTGTTTCTTTTATTTGTTTTAATATTATTTAATGCTGAGAATAAAGTCTCACAAAAGTATGTTGAGGGAAAAATTGTGAGTAAAGCCATTCCTAGATTTTTCAGGGTGCTAAAAGTGTCTGGTAATCTGTTCCAAGCACTCCAAATTTCCTAAGGAAAGTTTGCTAGATCCTTATTCTCAAGAAAAACCTTAATTTCTGAAAAGCACTCCACAAATCGCTTGAGTACTTTCCCTCGGCTTAGCCACCTCACATTATTGAACATCAACAGTCCACTGTAGGTTGAATCAACTTCCTGTAAAAGTGCAGTAAATTCTCGCTTGTGAAGTGGTCGAGCAGCTATGAAATTCACTATTTTTGTTACAACTGACATTAAATCATTTAATTCTGTGAATCCTGCCTTGGCACACAACACCTCCTGATGGATAATACAATGAAAAGGCACAAGTGGACGTCCAATAGCTTCCATAAACAACTTCACAAATCCTACACTTTTTCCCACCATATTGGGTGCCCCACCTGTCGTCACTGACACAGCTTTATACATATCAATGCTTAGGTCACGGAATGTTTGTATAACAACCTTACATATTTCCTTCCCTGATGTACTTATTGGCACTGATTCTAACTTTATCAACTCTTCTCTCATTGTGAGACCATCTGAATATCTAGCAATAATGGCCAAACGAGAATTTGATGTGACATCAGTAGTTTCATCAAGAGAAATTGAAAAATATTTACAATTATCTAAGTCTCCTTTGAATTGATGCTGTATGTTTGTGTTCAATCTCATTATTCTGTCTTTGATGACATTTCTACTGATTGGTAGCTCAGAAATTCGCATAATAATAGCATTTTTTTTGGCATATTGTGAAATAAAATTGGTGCACACCTTAGAAGAGTTTCTTTAATAAATTCTCCTTCACTGAGGGCTTTTCCATGCTGAGCTATGGAGTGAGCAACGCATAAACTTGCTGATGTTCAATTTGTAGAGCCTCTTACAAATTTAAGGAGGGAATTTGATTGGCTCTTATAGAGGTGTAACTGTCTAGAAATGTATTCCTTCCTATCATCCAGACTTTTTTCCAAGAGCTGGCGATGATTAGTTTCAAAATGTCTATTTATGTTCCACGTTCTGCTTACTACTGTCTCATTACATCTCTTTATCATTCAATCTTGCTTTTTTATGTTTTGGATTCTCCACCTCAGAGCTGCAACAATACATAAATAAAAATCGGCATTTTCTATAAAAGGTTAATTCATAAATTAACTTATATTATTTTGTACCAGGAGTCAGTACAACAACACTGTTACAGAGGTAATTAAAAACCTATTGACTGCTTTATTACCTCTGTAACGGTGTTGTTGGACAGACTCCTGTACAAAATCATTTAAAGCACTACACTACGTACTCCCTTCTGTAACTAGCAGTAGGCAGGCACGTACCTGTAGCACTTTTGGCAGAACTCAGCAAGTCTGTAGAGCAGGAACTAGACTGGGCTTGGAACAGTAGAAGAGGCTCCAGATGACAGGACAGGAAAAACACAGCCTCCAGAAGAAGAACCCTGGAGAAAGATAAGTCAAGATGATGGCTGTTAAAAGGGACTATTGCACTCCCTCTTACTAAACCACGCATCTAAACATAAGAAAAACAGCACTGTGGGTAGTAGAGTGTATAAAAATTTATATAATTGATAATATCTCTAAAAATATATGTATATATATATATATATATATATAAAAAAAAATCTTAACTAATAATAGTAAAATTCATTTCATTACCCACCTTTGGCCATTTTCATTTCTCCCTCCGACAGCCATTGGCCCCACCCCCTGCAGCTATTTTTCCTTACTTCACCCTGCAGATATTTTCATTACCCCCTCTGCATGTATTTTCATTACCCCCCTGTAGCCATTGACACCCCCCTTTAGACATTTTTCCTTACTTCACCCTGCTGATATTTTCATTACCCCCCCCCTGCATTTAGCCATTTTTCCTTACTCTCCCCTGCAGATATTTGCATTACCCCCTTCTACAGTCATTGTACCCTCTGCAGGTATTTCTTCCCCCCCCCCCCAGCCAGTTTTAGTTGTCCCCCCACAGTTATTTCCTTGTCTCTCCAGCCCAGTATTTTTTTGTAATTTTTTAGCCATTGAAACCCCCCCCCCGCGCAGGTATTTCCTTACCTGCTATTTGCTCGCCGCCTCATGAAGAAAGACCATGCAGCCGACTACGCGGATGCGCGTGATGTCATCACGTCACATCGGAAGCGCTGGGAGGGAGGGGAAGCGCCAGTCACAGCTGAGAGGAGCCGGATGCATCGTGGGCAGGTTAGCCATCACGGGTTTAGGGTAAGGTTTAGGGTTTGGGTTATGGTTATGGTTAGGGGTTAGGGTTGGGTTAGGGTTTAGGGGTATGGTTAGGGTTAAGGTTATTAGGGTTAGGGGTTAGGGTAGGGTTAGGGACATATTAGAGTTAGGGTTATAGTTAAGGTTAGGGTTTAGTGTTAGGGTTTAGCGTTTAATGTTAGGGTTTAGGGTTAGGGTTTATAGTTAGGATATTAGATTTAGGGTTAGGGTTAATATTTTAGGGTTAGCGTTTTAGGTTAAGGTTAGGGTTAGGATGGGTTAGGGGTTAGGGACATATTAGGGTTAGGGGTAGGGTTAGGGTTAGGGTTAGGGGTTAGGGTTAAGACATATTAGGGTTAGGACATATTAGGGTTGGGGTTAGGGGGTTAGGGTTAGGGGGTTAGGATTAGGGGCTTAGGGTTAGGGATTAGGGTCAGGGGTTAGGGTTAGGGTTATGACATATTAGGGGTTAGGGTTAGGACATATTAGAGTTTTGGTTAAGGGTTAGGGTTAAGAGTTGTGGTTAGGGTTAGTGGGTTAGGGGTTAGAGTTAGGGTTGGGGTTAGGGGTTAGGGGTTGGGGTTAGGGGTTTGGGTTAGAAGTTGGGGTTAGGGTTAGGGGTTGGGGTGAGGGTTAGGGGTTGGGGTGAGGGTTAGGGGTTAGGGTTAAGTTTTAGGGGTTAGGGTTGGGGTTGTTGTTAGGGGTTAGGGTTAAGGTAGGGGTTAGGGTTAGGTTTAAGGTTAGGGTTTGGGTAGGGGTTAGGGGTTAGGGTTTAGGGGTTGGTGTTGGGGTTGGGGTTAGGGGGTAAGGGTTAGGGTTAGTGGGTTGGGGTTAGAGGGTTAGGGGGTTTGGGGGTTTGGGTAGGGGTTAAGGTTAGGGGTTAGGGTTTAGGTTTAGGGTAAGGGGTTAGTGGGTTAGGTTATGGTTAGGGGTTTGTGTTAGGGTTAAGGTTTTAGAGTTAGGGTTTGGGTTAGGGTTGGGGTTAGGGGTGAGGGGCTTAGGGATAAAGTGGAGGGTTAGGGTTAGAGGTAGGGGTAGGGTTAGGGGTTAGGGGGTTAGGGTTAGGGTGTTAGGGTTGGGTTAGGGATAGGGTTTGGGTTAGGGTTAGGGTTAGAGTTGGGGTTAGGGTTAGGGTATTAGGGTTAGGGGGTTAGGGTTAGGGGTTAAAGTTAGGGTTAGGGGTTAGGAGGTTAGGGTTAGGGGTTGGGGTTAGGGGTTGGGGTTAGGGTTAGGGGTTGGGGTTAGGGTTAGGGGGTTAGGGTTAGGGTGTTAGGGTTAGGGTTTATAGTTAGGATATTAGATTTAGGGTTAGGGTTAATATTTTAGGGTTAGGGACATATTAGGGTTAGGGTTAGGGGTTAGGGTTTAGGGTTAGGGGGTTAGGGGTTAGGGTTAGGGGTTAGGGTATTAGGGTTAGGGTTAGGGTTGGGTTAGGGGTTAGGGTTTGGGTTAGGGTTGGGGTTAGGGGTTAGGGTTGGGTTAGGGGTTAGGGATTAGGGTTGGGGTTAGGGGTTAGGGGTTAGGGTAGGGTTAGGGTTATTAGGGTTAGGGTTATTAGGGTTAGGGTTATTAGGGTTTAGGGTTAGGGTTAGGGGTTGGGGTTAGGGTTAGGGGTTTAGGGTTTTAGGGTTAGGGTATTAGGGTTAGGGTATTAGGGTTAGGGTTAGGGGTTAGGGTGAGCTGCAGCGGCAGGGTTAGGGGGTTAGGGTTTAGGGTTAGGGTTTAGGGTTAGGGTTTAGGGTTAGGGTTTAGGGGTTAGGGTTAGGGGTTTGGGTTAGGGTTGGGTTAGGGGGTTAGGGTTAGGGGTTTAGGGTATTAGGGTTAGGGTGTTAGGGTATTAGGGTTAGGGTGAGCTGCAGCGGCAGGGTTAGGGTTAGGGGGTTAAGGTTAGGGTTTAGGGTTAGGGGTTTGGGGTTAGGCGTTAGGGGTTGGGGTTAGGGGTTAGGGTTAGGCGACCCTGGCCGAAGGGTTAGGGTTAGGCGACCCTGGCCGAAGGGTTAGGGTTAGGTAACCCTGGCCGAAGGGTTAGGGTTAGGGGTTAGGGGTAGGGGTTAGGGGTTGGTGTTGGGGTTGGGGTTAGAGTTAGGGGTTAGGGTTAGCGTTAGGGGTTAGGGGGTAAGGGTTAGGGTTAGTGGGTTGGGGTTAGAGGGTTAGGGGGTTT
>JAVHZZ010000387.1:0-61936 GCA_036250195.1 Mixophyes australis | reverse complement strand
AAGAGAAAGGGAGATCGGAGTGTAAAAAAGCGTTGTTTTTGGACGCCAATGAAGAAATGACTATGTTTTGCGATTTCTCCTGTTTAGAAAGACTTAGAAAGTTGATAATTGTGGGCAATGTTAGAAATGTCATGAGAAACAAGAATTATGTAAAAGAATTGATGTAAGTCATTGTTTCCAAGAGAAAGGGAGATCGGAGTGTAAAAAAGCGTTGTTTTTGGACGCCAATGAAGAAATGACTATGTTTTGCGATTTCTCCTGTTTAGAAAGACTTAGAAAGTTGATAATTGTGGGCAATGTTAGAAATGTCATGAGAAACAAGAATTATGTAAAAGAATTGATGTAAGTCATTGTTTCCAAGAGAAAGGGAGATCGGAGTGTAAAAAAGCGTTGTTTTTGGACGCCAATGAAGAAATGACTATGTTTTGCGATTTCTCCTGTTTAGAAAGACTTAGAAAGTTGATAATTGTGGGCAATGTTAGAAATGTCATGAGAAACAAGAATTATGTAAAAGAATTGATGTAAGTCATTGTTTCCAAGAGAAAGGGAGATCGGAGTGTAAAAAAGCGTTGTTTTTGGACGCCAATGAAGAAATGACTATGTTTTGCGATTTCTCCTGTTTAGAAAGACTTAGAAAGTTGATAATTGTGGGCAATGTTAGAAATGTCATGAGAAACAAGAATTATGTAAAAGAATTGATGTAAGTCATTGTTTCCAAGAGAAAGGGAGATCGGAGTGTAAAAAAGCGTTGTTTTTGGACGCCAATGAAGAAATGACTATGTTTTGCGATTTCTCCTGTTTAGAAAGACTTAGAAAGTTGATAATTGTGGGCAATGTTAGAAATGTCATGAGAAACAAGAATTATGTAAAAGAATTGATGTAAGTCATTGTTTCCAAGAGAAAGGGAGATCGGAGTGTAAAAAAGCGTTGTTTTTGGACGCCAATGAAGAAATGACTATGTTTTGCGATTTCTCCTGTTTAGAAAGACTTAGAAAGTTGATAATTGTGGGCAATGTTAGAAATGTCATGAGAAACAAGAATTATGTAAAAGAATTGATGTAAGTCATTGTTTCCAAGAGAAAGGGAGATCGGAGTGTAAAAAAGCGTTGTTTTTGGACGCCAATGAAGAAATGACTATGTTTTGCGATTTCTCCTGTTTAGAAAGACTTAGAAAGTTGATAATTGTGGGCAATGTTAGAAATGTCATGAGAAACAAGAATTATGTAAAAGAATTGATGTAAGTCATTGTTTCCAAGAGAAAGGGAGATCGGAGTGTAAAAAAGCGTTGTTTTTGGACGCCAATGAAGAAATGACTATGTTTTGCGATTTCTCCTGTTTAGAAAGACTTAGAAAGTTGATAATTGTGGGCAATGTTAGAAATGTCATGAGAAACAAGAATTATGTAAAAGAATTGATGTAAGTCATTGTTTCCAAGAGAAAGGGAGATCGGAGTGTAAAAAAGCGTTGTTTTTGGACGCCAATGAAGAAATGACTATGTTTTGCGATTTCTCCTGTTTAGAAAGACTTAGAAAGTTGATAATTGTGGGCAATGTTAGAAATGTCATGAGAAACAAGAATTATGTAAAAGAATTGATGTAAGTCATTGTTTCCAAGAGAAAGGGAGATCGGAGTGTAAAAAAGCGTTGTTTTTGGACGCCAATGAAGAAATGACTATGTTTTGCGATTTCTCCTGTTTAGAAAGACTTAGAAAGTTGATAATTGTGGGCAATGTTAGAAATGTCATGAGAAACAAGAATTATGTAAAAGAATTGATGTAAGTCATTGTTTCCAAGAGAAAGGGAGATCGGAGTGTAAAAAAGCGTTGTTTTTGGACGCCAATGAAGAAATGACTATGTTTTGCGATTTCTCCTGTTTAGAAAGACTTAGAAAGTTGATAATTGTGGGCAATGTTAGAAATGTCATGAGAAACAAGAATTATGTAAAAGAATTGATGTAAGTCATTGTTTCCAAGAGAAAGGGAGATCGGAGTGTAAAAAAGCGTTGTTTTTGGACGCCAATGAAGAAATGACTATGTTTTGCGATTTCTCCTGTTTAGAAAGACTTAGAAAGTTGATAATTGTGGGCAATGTTAGAAATGTCATGAGAAACAAGAATTATGTAAAAGAATTGATGTAAGTCATTGTTTCCAAGAGAAAGGGAGATCGGAGTGTAAAAAAGCGTTGTTTTTGGACGCCAATGAAGAAATGACTATGTTTTGCGATTTCTCCTGTTTAGAAAGACTTAGAAAGTTGATAATTGTGGGCAATGTTAGAAATGTCATGAGAAACAAGAATTATGTAAAAGAATTGATGTAAGTCATTGTTTCCAAGAGAAAGGGAGATCGGAGTGTAAAAAAGCGTTGTTTTTGGACGCCAATGAAGAAATGACTATGTTTTGCGATTTCTCCTGTTTAGAAAGACTTAGAAAGTTGATAATTGTGGGCAATGTTAGAAATGTCATGAGAAACAAGAATTATGTAAAAGAATTGATGTAAGTCATTGTTTCCAAGAGAAAGGGAGATCGGAGTGTAAAAAAGCGTTGTTTTTGGACGCCAATGAAGAAATGACTATGTTTTGCGATTTCTCCTGTTTAGAAAGACTTAGAAAGTTGATAATTGTGGGCAATGTTAGAAATGTCATGAGAAACAAGAATTATGTAAAAGAATTGATGTAAGTCATTGTTTCCAAGAGAAAGGGAGATCGGAGTGTAAAAAAGCGTTGTTTTTGGACGCCAATGAAGAAATGACTATGTTTTGCGATTTCTCCTGTTTAGAAAGACTTAGAAAGTTGATAATTGTGGGCAATGTTAGAAATGTCATGAGAAACAAGAATTATGTAAAAGAATTGATGTAAGTCATTGTTTCCAAGAGAAAGGGAGATCGGAGTGTAAAAAAGCGTTGTTTTTGGACGCCAATGAAGAAATGACTATGTTTTGCGATTTCTCCTGTTTAGAAAGACTTAGAAAGTTGATAATTGTGGGCAATGTTAGAAATGTCATGAGAAACAAGAATTATGTAAAAGAATTGATGTAAGTCATTGTTTCCAAGAGAAAGGGAGATCGGAGTGTAAAAAAGCGTTGTTTTTGGACGCCAATGAAGAAATGACTATGTTTTGCGATTTCTCCTGTTTAGAAAGACTTAGAAAGTTGATAATTGTGGGCAATGTTAGAAATGTCATGAGAAACAAGAATTATGTAAAAGAATTGATGTAAGTCATTGTTTCCAAGAGAAAGGGAGATCGGAGTGTAAAAAAGCGTTGTTTTTGGACGCCAATGAAGAAATGACTATGTTTTGCGATTTCTCCTGTTTAGAAAGACTTAGAAAGTTGATAATTGTGGGCAATGTTAGAAATGTCATGAGAAACAAGAATTATGTAAAAGAATTGATGTAAGTCATTGTTTCCAAGAGAAAGGGAGATCGGAGTGTAAAAAAGCGTTGTTTTTGGACGCCAATGAAGAAATGACTATGTTTTGCGATTTCTCCTGTTTAGAAAGACTTAGAAAGTTGATAATTGTGGGCAATGTTAGAAATGTCATGAGAAACAAGAATTATGTAAAAGAATTGATGTAAGTCATTGTTTCCAAGAGAAAGGGAGATCGGAGTGTAAAAAAGCGTTGTTTTTGGACGCCAATGAAGAAATGACTATGTTTTGCGATTTCTCCTGTTTAGAAAGACTTAGAAAGTTGATAATTGTGGGCAATGTTAGAAATGTCATGAGAAACAAGAATTATGTAAAAGAATTGATGTAAGTCATTGTTTCCAAGAGAAAGGGAGATCGGAGTGTAAAAAAGCGTTGTTTTTGGACGCCAATGAAGAAATGACTATGTTTTGCGATTTCTCCTGTTTAGAAAGACTTAGAAAGTTGATAATTGTGGGCAATGTTAGAAATGTCATGAGAAACAAGAATTATGTAAAAGAATTGATGTAAGTCATTGTTTCCAAGAGAAAGGGAGATCGGAGTGTAAAAAAGCGTTGTTTTTGGACGCCAATGAAGAAATGACTATGTTTTGCGATTTCTCCTGTTTAGAAAGACTTAGAAAGTTGATAATTGTGGGCAATGTTAGAAATGTCATGAGAAACAAGAATTATGTAAAAGAATTGATGTAAGTCATTGTTTCCAAGAGAAAGGGAGATCGGAGTGTAAAAAAGCGTTGTTTTTGGACGCCAATGAAGAAATGACTATGTTTTGCGATTTCTCCTGTTTAGAAAGACTTAGAAAGTTGATAATTGTGGGCAATGTTAGAAATGTCATGAGAAACAAGAATTATGTAAAAGAATTGATGTAAGTCATTGTTTCCAAGAGAAAGGGAGATCGGAGTGTAAAAAAGCGTTGTTTTTGGACGCCAATGAAGAAATGACTATGTTTTGCGATTTCTCCTGTTTAGAAAGACTTAGAAAGTTGATAATTGTGGGCAATGTTAGAAATGTCATGAGAAACAAGAATTATGTAAAAGAATTGATGTAAGTCATTGTTTCCAAGAGAAAGGGAGATCGGAGTGTAAAAAAGCGTTGTTTTTGGACGCCAATGAAGAAATGACTATGTTTTGCGATTTCTCCTGTTTAGAAAGACTTAGAAAGTTGATAATTGTGGGCAATGTTAGAAATGTCATGAGAAACAAGAATTATGTAAAAGAATTGATGTAAGTCATTGTTTCCAAGAGAAAGGGAGATCGGAGTGTAAAAAAGCGTTGTTTTTGGACGCCAATGAAGAAATGACTATGTTTTGCGATTTCTCCTGTTTAGAAAGACTTAGAAAGTTGATAATTGTGGGCAATGTTAGAAATGTCATGAGAAACAAGAATTATGTAAAAGAATTGATGTAAGTCATTGTTTCCAAGAGAAAGGGAGATCGGAGTGTAAAAAAGCGTTGTTTTTGGACGCCAATGAAGAAATGACTATGTTTTGCGATTTCTCCTGTTTAGAAAGACTTAGAAAGTTGATAATTGTGGGCAATGTTAGAAATGTCATGAGAAACAAGAATTATGTAAAAGAATTGATGTAAGTCATTGTTTCCAAGAGAAAGGGAGATCGGAGTGTAAAAAAGCGTTGTTTTTGGACGCCAATGAAGAAATGACTATGTTTTGCGATTTCTCCTGTTTAGAAAGACTTAGAAAGTTGATAATTGTGGGCAATGTTAGAAATGTCATGAGAAACAAGAATTATGTAAAAGAATTGATGTAAGTCATTGTTTCCAAGAGAAAGGGAGATCGGAGTGTAAAAAAGCGTTGTTTTTGGACGCCAATGAAGAAATGACTATGTTTTGCGATTTCTCCTGTTTAGAAAGACTTAGAAAGTTGATAATTGTGGGCAATGTTAGAAATGTCATGAGAAACAAGAATTATGTAAAAGAATTGATGTAAGTCATTGTTTCCAAGAGAAAGGGAGATCGGAGTGTAAAAAAGCGTTGTTTTTGGACGCCAATGAAGAAATGACTATGTTTTGCGATTTCTCCTGTTTAGAAAGACTTAGAAAGTTGATAATTGTGGGCAATGTTAGAAATGTCATGAGAAACAAGAATTATGTAAAAGAATTGATGTAAGTCATTGTTTCCAAGAGAAAGGGAGATCGGAGTGTAAAAAAGCGTTGTTTTTGGACGCCAATGAAGAAATGACTATGTTTTGCGATTTCTCCTGTTTAGAAAGACTTAGAAAGTTGATAATTGTGGGCAATGTTAGAAATGTCATGAGAAACAAGAATTATGTAAAAGAATTGATGTAAGTCATTGTTTCCAAGAGAAAGGGAGATCGGAGTGTAAAAAAGCGTTGTTTTTGGACGCCAATGAAGAAATGACTATGTTTTGCGATTTCTCCTGTTTAGAAAGACTTAGAAAGTTGATAATTGTGGGCAATGTTAGAAATGTCATGAGAAACAAGAATTATGTAAAAGAATTGATGTAAGTCATTGTTTCCAAGAGAAAGGGAGATCGGAGTGTAAAAAAGCGTTGTTTTTGGACGCCAATGAAGAAATGACTATGTTTTGCGATTTCTCCTGTTTAGAAAGACTTAGAAAGTTGATAATTGTGGGCAATGTTAGAAATGTCATGAGAAACAAGAATTATGTAAAAGAATTGATGTAAGTCATTGTTTCCAAGAGAAAGGGAGATCGGAGTGTAAAAAAGCGTTGTTTTTGGACGCCAATGAAGAAATGACTATGTTTTGCGATTTCTCCTGTTTAGAAAGACTTAGAAAGTTGATAATTGTGGGCAATGTTAGAAATGTCATGAGAAACAAGAATTATGTAAAAGAATTGATGTAAGTCATTGTTTCCAAGAGAAAGGGAGATCGGAGTGTAAAAAAGCGTTGTTTTTGGACGCCAATGAAGAAATGACTATGTTTTGCGATTTCTCCTGTTTAGAAAGACTTAGAAAGTTGATAATTGTGGGCAATGTTAGAAATGTCATGAGAAACAAGAATTATGTAAAAGAATTGATGTAAGTCATTGTTTCCAAGAGAAAGGGAGATCGGAGTGTAAAAAAGCGTTGTTTTTGGACGCCAATGAAGAAATGACTATGTTTTGCGATTTCTCCTGTTTAGAAAGACTTAGAAAGTTGATAATTGTGGGCAATGTTAGAAATGTCATGAGAAACAAGAATTATGTAAAAGAATTGATGTAAGTCATTGTTTCCAAGAGAAAGGGAGATCGGAGTGTAAAAAAGCGTTGTTTTTGGACGCCAATGAAGAAATGACTATGTTTTGCGATTTCTCCTGTTTAGAAAGACTTAGAAAGTTGATAATTGTGGGCAATGTTAGAAATGTCATGAGAAACAAGAATTATGTAAAAGAATTGATGTAAGTCATTGTTTCCAAGAGAAAGGGAGATCGGAGTGTAAAAAAGCGTTGTTTTTGGACGCCAATGAAGAAATGACTATGTTTTGCGATTTCTCCTGTTTAGAAAGACTTAGAAAGTTGATAATTGTGGGCAATGTTAGAAATGTCATGAGAAACAAGAATTATGTAAAAGAATTGATGTAAGTCATTGTTTCCAAGAGAAAGGGAGATCGGAGTGTAAAAAAGCGTTGTTTTTGGACGCCAATGAAGAAATGACTATGTTTTGCGATTTCTCCTGTTTAGAAAGACTTAGAAAGTTGATAATTGTGGGCAATGTTAGAAATGTCATGAGAAACAAGAATTATGTAAAAGAATTGATGTAAGTCATTGTTTCCAAGAGAAAGGGAGATCGGAGTGTAAAAAAGCGTTGTTTTTGGACGCCAATGAAGAAATGACTATGTTTTGCGATTTCTCCTGTTTAGAAAGACTTAGAAAGTTGATAATTGTGGGCAATGTTAGAAATGTCATGAGAAACAAGAATTATGTAAAAGAATTGATGTAAGTCATTGTTTCCAAGAGAAAGGGAGATCGGAGTGTAAAAAAGCGTTGTTTTTGGACGCCAATGAAGAAATGACTATGTTTTGCGATTTCTCCTGTTTAGAAAGACTTAGAAAGTTGATAATTGTGGGCAATGTTAGAAATGTCATGAGAAACAAGAATTATGTAAAAGAATTGATGTAAGTCATTGTTTCCAAGAGAAAGGGAGATCGGAGTGTAAAAAAGCGTTGTTTTTGGACGCCAATGAAGAAATGACTATGTTTTGCGATTTCTCCTGTTTAGAAAGACTTAGAAAGTTGATAATTGTGGGCAATGTTAGAAATGTCATGAGAAACAAGAATTATGTAAAAGAATTGATGTAAGTCATTGTTTCCAAGAGAAAGGGAGATCGGAGTGTAAAAAAGCGTTGTTTTTGGACGCCAATGAAGAAATGACTATGTTTTGCGATTTCTCCTGTTTAGAAAGACTTAGAAAGTTGATAATTGTGGGCAATGTTAGAAATGTCATGAGAAACAAGAATTATGTAAAAGAATTGATGTAAGTCATTGTTTCTAAGAGAAAGGGAGATCGGAGTGTAAAAAAGCGTTGTTTTTGGACGCCAATGAAGAAATGACTATGTTTTGCGATTTCTCCTGTTTAGAAAGACTTAGAAAGTTGATAATTGTGGGCAATGTTAGAAATGTCATGAGAAACAAGAATTATGTAAAAGAATTGATGTAAGTCATTGTTTCCAAGAGAAAGGGAGATCGGAGTGTAAAAAAGCGTTGTTTTTGGACGCCAATGAAGAAATGACTATGTTTTGCGATTTCTCCTGTTTAGAAAGACTTAGAAAGTTGATAATTGTGGGCAATGTTAGAAATGTCATGAGAAACAAGAATTATGTAAAAGAATTGATGTAAGTCATTGTTTCCAAGAGAAAGGGAGATCGGAGTGTAAAAAAGCGTTGTTTTTGGACGCCAATGAAGAAATGACTATGTTTTGCGATTTCTCCTGTTTAGAAAGACTTAGAAAGTTGATAATTGTGGGCAATGTTAGAAATGTCATGAGAAACAAGAATTATGTAAAAGAATTGATGTAAGTCATTGTTTCCAAGAGAAAGGGAGATCGGAGTGTAAAAAAGCGTTGTTTTTGGACGCCAATGAAGAAATGACTATGTTTTGCGATTTCTCCTGTTTAGAAAGACTTAGAAAGTTGATAATTGTGGGCAATGTTAGAAATGTCATGAGAAACAAGAATTATGTAAAAGAATTGATGTAAGTCATTGTTTCCAAGAGAAAGGGAGATCGGAGTGTAAAAAAGCGTTGTTTTTGGACGCCAATGAAGAAATGACTATGTTTTGCGATTTCTCCTGTTTAGAAAGACTTAGAAAGTTGATAATTGTGGGCAATGTTAGAAATGTCATGAGAAACAAGAATTATGTAAAAGAATTGATGTAAGTCATTGTTTCCAAGAGAAAGGGAGATCGGAGTGTAAAAAAGCGTTGTTTTTGGACGCCAATGAAGAAATGACTATGTTTTGCGATTTCTCCTGTTTAGAAAGACTTAGAAAGTTGATAATTGTGGGCAATGTTAGAAATGTCATGAGAAACAAGAATTATGTAAAAGAATTGATGTAAGTCATTGTTTCCAAGAGAAAGGGAGATCGGAGTGTAAAAAAGCGTTGTTTTTGGACGCCAATGAAGAAATGACTATGTTTTGCGATTTCTCCTGTTTAGAAAGACTTAGAAAGTTGATAATTGTGGGCAATGTTAGAAATGTCATGAGAAACAAGAATTATGTAAAAGAATTGATGTAAGTCATTGTTTCCAAGAGAAAGGGAGATCGGAGTGTAAAAAAGCGTTGTTTTTGGACGCCAATGAAGAAATGACTATGTTTTGCGATTTCTCCTGTTTAGAAAGACTTAGAAAGTTGATAATTGTGGGCAATGTTAGAAATGTCATGAGAAACAAGAATTATGTAAAAGAATTGATGTAAGTCATTGTTTCCAAGAGAAAGGGAGATCGGAGTGTAAAAAAGCGTTGTTTTTGGACGCCAATGAAGAAATGACTATGTTTTGCGATTTCTCCTGTTTAGAAAGACTTAGAAAGTTGATAATTGTGGGCAATGTTAGAAATGTCATGAGAAACAAGAATTATGTAAAAGAATTGATGTAAGTCATTGTTTCCAAGAGAAAGGGAGATCGGAGTGTAAAAAAGCGTTGTTTTTGGACGCCAATGAAGAAATGACTATGTTTTGCGATTTCTCCTGTTTAGAAAGACTTAGAAAGTTGATAATTGTGGGCAATGTTAGAAATGTCATGAGAAACAAGAATTATGTAAAAGAATTGATGTAAGTCATTGTTTCCAAGAGAAAGGGAGATCGGAGTGTAAAAAAGCGTTGTTTTTGGACGCCAATGAAGAAATGACTATGTTTTGCGATTTCTCCTGTTTAGAAAGACTTAGAAAGTTGATAATTGTGGGCAATGTTAGAAATGTCATGAGAAACAAGAATTATGTAAAAGAATTGATGTAAGTCATTGTTTCCAAGAGAAAGGGAGATCGGAGTGTAAAAAAGCGTTGTTTTTGGACGCCAATGAAGAAATGACTATGTTTTGCGATTTCTCCTGTTTAGAAAGACTTAGAAAGTTGATAATTGTGGGCAATGTTAGAAATGTCATGAGAAACAAGAATTATGTAAAAGAATTGATGTAAGTCATTGTTTCCAAGAGAAAGGGAGATCGGAGTGTAAAAAAGCGTTGTTTTTGGACGCCAATGAAGAAATGACTATGTTTTGCGATTTCTCCTGTTTAGAAAGACTTAGAAAGTTGATAATTGTGGGCAATGTTAGAAATGTCATGAGAAACAAGAATTATGTAAAAGAATTGATGTAAGTCATTGTTTCCAAGAGAAAGGGAGATCGGAGTGTAAAAAAGCGTTGTTTTTGGACGCCAATGAAGAAATGACTATGTTTTGCGATTTCTCCTGTTTAGAAAGACTTAGAAAGTTGATAATTGTGGGCAATGTTAGAAATGTCATGAGAAACAAGAATTATGTAAAAGAATTGATGTAAGTCATTGTTTCCAAGAGAAAGGGAGATCGGAGTGTAAAAAAGCGTTGTTTTTGGACGCCAATGAAGAAATGACTATGTTTTGCGATTTCTCCTGTTTAGAAAGACTTAGAAAGTTGATAATTGTGGGCAATGTTAGAAATGTCATGAGAAACAAGAATTATGTAAAAGAATTGATGTAAGTCATTGTTTCCAAGAGAAAGGGAGATCGGAGTGTAAAAAAGCGTTGTTTTTGGACGCCAATGAAGAAATGACTATGTTTTGCGATTTCTCCTGTTTAGAAAGACTTAGAAAGTTGATAATTGTGGGCAATGTTAGAAATGTCATGAGAAACAAGAATTATGTAAAAGAATTGATGTAAGTCATTGTTTCCAAGAGAAAGGGAGATCGGAGTGTAAAAAAGCGTTGTTTTTGGACGCCAATGAAGAAATGACTATGTTTTGCGATTTCTCCTGTTTAGAAAGACTTAGAAAGTTGATAATTGTGGGCAATGTTAGAAATGTCATGAGAAACAAGAATTATGTAAAAGAATTGATGTAAGTCATTGTTTCCAAGAGAAAGGGAGATCGGAGTGTAAAAAAGCGTTGTTTTTGGACGCCAATGAAGAAATGACTATGTTTTGCGATTTCTCCTGTTTAGAAAGACTTAGAAAGTTGATAATTGTGGGCAATGTTAGAAATGTCATGAGAAACAAGAATTATGTAAAAGAATTGATGTAAGTCATTGTTTCCAAGAGAAAGGGAGATCGGAGTGTAAAAAAGCGTTGTTTTTGGACGCCAATGAAGAAATGACTATGTTTTGCGATTTCTCCTGTTTAGAAAGACTTAGAAAGTTGATAATTGTGGGCAATGTTAGAAATGTCATGAGAAACAAGAATTATGTAAAAGAATTGATGTAAGTCATTGTTTCCAAGAGAAAGGGAGATCGGAGTGTAAAAAAGCGTTGTTTTTGGACGCCAATGAAGAAATGACTATGTTTTGCGATTTCTCCTGTTTAGAAAGACTTAGAAAGTTGATAATTGTGGGCAATGTTAGAAATGTCATGAGAAACAAGAATTATGTAAAAGAATTGATGTAAGTCATTGTTTCCAAGAGAAAGGGAGATCGGAGTGTAAAAAAGCGTTGTTTTTGGACGCCAATGAAGAAATGACTATGTTTTGCGATTTCTCCTGTTTAGAAAGACTTAGAAAGTTGATAATTGTGGGCAATGTTAGAAATGTCATGAGAAACAAGAATTATGTAAAAGAATTGATGTAAGTCATTGTTTCCAAGAGAAAGGGAGATCGGAGTGTAAAAAAGCGTTGTTTTTGGACGCCAATGAAGAAATGACTATGTTTTGCGATTTCTCCTGTTTAGAAAGACTTAGAAAGTTGATAATTGTGGGCAATGTTAGAAATGTCATGAGAAACAAGAATTATGTAAAAGAATTGATGTAAGTCATTGTTTCCAAGAGAAAGGGAGATCGGAGTGTAAAAAAGCGTTGTTTTTGGACGCCAATGAAGAAATGACTATGTTTTGCGATTTCTCCTGTTTAGAAAGACTTAGAAAGTTGATAATTGTGGGCAATGTTAGAAATGTCATGAGAAACAAGAATTATGTAAAAGAATTGATGTAAGTCATTGTTTCCAAGAGAAAGGGAGATCGGAGTGTAAAAAAGCGTTGTTTTTGGACGCCAATGAAGAAATGACTATGTTTTGCGATTTCTCCTGTTTAGAAAGACTTAGAAAGTTGATAATTGTGGGCAATGTTAGAAATGTCATGAGAAACAAGAATTATGTAAAAGAATTGATGTAAGTCATTGTTTCCAAGAGAAAGGGAGATCGGAGTGTAAAAAAGCGTTGTTTTTGGACGCCAATGAAGAAATGACTATGTTTTGCGATTTCTCCTGTTTAGAAAGACTTAGAAAGTTGATAATTGTGGGCAATGTTAGAAATGTCATGAGAAACAAGAATTATGTAAAAGAATTGATGTAAGTCATTGTTTCCAAGAGAAAGGGAGATCGGAGTGTAAAAAAGCGTTGTTTTTGGACGCCAATGAAGAAATGACTATGTTTTGCGATTTCTCCTGTTTAGAAAGACTTAGAAAGTTGATAATTGTGGGCAATGTTAGAAATGTCATGAGAAACAAGAATTATGTAAAAGAATTGATGTAAGTCATTGTTTCCAAGAGAAAGGGAGATCGGAGTGTAAAAAAGCGTTGTTTTTGGACGCCAATGAAGAAATGACTATGTTTTGCGATTTCTCCTGTTTAGAAAGACTTAGAAAGTTGATAATTGTGGGCAATGTTAGAAATGTCATGAGAAACAAGAATTATGTAAAAGAATTGATGTAAGTCATTGTTTCCAAGAGAAAGGGAGATCGGAGTGTAAAAAAGCGTTGTTTTTGGACGCCAATGAAGAAATGACTATGTTTTGCGATTTCTCCTGTTTAGAAAGACTTAGAAAGTTGATAATTGTGGGCAATGTTAGAAATGTCATGAGAAACAAGAATTATGTAAAAGAATTGATGTAAGTCATTGTTTCCAAGAGAAAGGGAGATCGGAGTGTAAAAAAGCGTTGTTTTTGGACGCCAATGAAGAAATGACTATGTTTTGCGATTTCTCCTGTTTAGAAAGACTTAGAAAGTTGATAATTGTGGGCAATGTTAGAAATGTCATGAGAAACAAGAATTATGTAAAAGAATTGATGTAAGTCATTGTTTCCAAGAGAAAGGGAGATCGGAGTGTAAAAAAGCGTTGTTTTTGGACGCCAATGAAGAAATGACTATGTTTTGCGATTTCTCCTGTTTAGAAAGACTTAGAAAGTTGATAATTGTGGGCAATGTTAGAAATGTCATGAGAAACAAGAATTATGTAAAAGAATTGATGTAAGTCATTGTTTCCAAGAGAAAGGGAGATCGGAGTGTAAAAAAGCGTTGTTTTTGGACGCCAATGAAGAAATGACTATGTTTTGCGATTTCTCCTGTTTAGAAAGACTTAGAAAGTTGATAATTGTGGGCAATGTTAGAAATGTCATGAGAAACAAGAATTATGTAAAAGAATTGATGTAAGTCATTGTTTCCAAGAGAAAGGGAGATCGGAGTGTAAAAAAGCGTTGTTTTTGGACGCCAATGAAGAAATGACTATGTTTTGCGATTTCTCCTGTTTAGAAAGACTTAGAAAGTTGATAATTGTGGGCAATGTTAGAAATGTCATGAGAAACAAGAATTATGTAAAAGAATTGATGTAAGTCATTGTTTCCAAGAGAAAGGGAGATCGGAGTGTAAAAAAGCGTTGTTTTTGGACGCCAATGAAGAAATGACTATGTTTTGCGATTTCTCCTGTTTAGAAAGACTTAGAAAGTTGATAATTGTGGGCAATGTTAGAAATGTCATGAGAAACAAGAATTATGTAAAAGAATTGATGTAAGTCATTGTTTCCAAGAGAAAGGGAGATCGGAGTGTAAAAAAGCGTTGTTTTTGGACGCCAATGAAGAAATGACTATGTTTTGCGATTTCTCCTGTTTAGAAAGACTTAGAAAGTTGATAATTGTGGGCAATGTTAGAAATGTCATGAGAAACAAGAATTATGTAAAAGAATTGATGTAAGTCATTGTTTCCAAGAGAAAGGGAGATCGGAGTGTAAAAAAGCGTTGTTTTTGGACGCCAATGAAGAAATGACTATGTTTTGCGATTTCTCCTGTTTAGAAAGACTTAGAAAGTTGATAATTGTGGGCAATGTTAGAAATGTCATGAGAAACAAGAATTATGTAAAAGAATTGATGTAAGTCATTGTTTCCAAGAGAAAGGGAGATCGGAGTGTAAAAAAGCGTTGTTTTTGGACGCCAATGAAGAAATGACTATGTTTTGCGATTTCTCCTGTTTAGAAAGACTTAGAAAGTTGATAATTGTGGGCAATGTTAGAAATGTCATGAGAAACAAGAATTATGTAAAAGAATTGATGTAAGTCATTGTTTCCAAGAGAAAGGGAGATCGGAGTGTAAAAAAGCGTTGTTTTTGGACGCCAATGAAGAAATGACTATGTTTTGCGATTTCTCCTGTTTAGAAAGACTTAGAAAGTTGATAATTGTGGGCAATGTTAGAAATGTCATGAGAAACAAGAATTATGTAAAAGAATTGATGTAAGTCATTGTTTCCAAGAGAAAGGGAGATCGGAGTGTAAAAAAGCGTTGTTTTTGGACGCCAATGAAGAAATGACTATGTTTTGCGATTTCTCCTGTTTAGAAAGACTTAGAAAGTTGATAATTGTGGGCAATGTTAGAAATGTCATGAGAAACAAGAATTATGTAAAAGAATTGATGTAAGTCATTGTTTCCAAGAGAAAGGGAGATCGGAGTGTAAAAAAGCGTTGTTTTTGGACGCCAATGAAGAAATGACTATGTTTTGCGATTTCTCCTGTTTAGAAAGACTTAGAAAGTTGATAATTGTGGGCAATGTTAGAAATGTCATGAGAAACAAGAATTATGTAAAAGAATTGATGTAAGTCATTGTTTCCAAGAGAAAGGGAGATCGGAGTGTAAAAAAGCGTTGTTTTTGGACGCCAATGAAGAAATGACTATGTTTTGCGATTTCTCCTGTTTAGAAAGACTTAGAAAGTTGATAATTGTGGGCAATGTTAGAAATGTCATGAGAAACAAGAATTATGTAAAAGAATTGATGTAAGTCATTGTTTCCAAGAGAAAGGGAGATCGGAGTGTAAAAAAGCGTTGTTTTTGGACGCCAATGAAGAAATGACTATGTTTTGCGATTTCTCCTGTTTAGAAAGACTTAGAAAGTTGATAATTGTGGGCAATGTTAGAAATGTCATGAGAAACAAGAATTATGTAAAAGAATTGATGTAAGTCATTGTTTCCAAGAGAAAGGGAGATCGGAGTGTAAAAAAGCGTTGTTTTTGGACGCCAATGAAGAAATGACTATGTTTTGCGATTTCTCCTGTTTAGAAAGACTTAGAAAGTTGATAATTGTGGGCAATGTTAGAAATGTCATGAGAAACAAGAATTATGTAAAAGAATTGATGTAAGTCATTGTTTCCAAGAGAAAGGGAGATCGGAGTGTAAAAAAGCGTTGTTTTTGGACGCCAATGAAGAAATGACTATGTTTTGCGATTTCTCCTGTTTAGAAAGACTTAGAAAGTTGATAATTGTGGGCAATGTTAGAAATGTCATGAGAAACAAGAATTATGTAAAAGAATTGATGTAAGTCATTGTTTCCAAGAGAAAGGGAGATCGGAGTGTAAAAAAGCGTTGTTTTTGGACGCCAATGAAGAAATGACTATGTTTTGCGATTTCTCCTGTTTAGAAAGACTTAGAAAGTTGATAATTGTGGGCAATGTTAGAAATGTCATGAGAAACAAGAATTATGTAAAAGAATTGATGTAAGTCATTGTTTCCAAGAGAAAGGGAGATCGGAGTGTAAAAAAGCGTTGTTTTTGGACGCCAATGAAGAAATGACTATGTTTTGCGATTTCTCCTGTTTAGAAAGACTTAGAAAGTTGATAATTGTGGGCAATGTTAGAAATGTCATGAGAAACAAGAATTATGTAAAAGAATTGATGTAAGTCATTGTTTCCAAGAGAAAGGGAGATCGGAGTGTAAAAAAGCGTTGTTTTTGGACGCCAATGAAGAAATGACTATGTTTTGCGATTTCTCCTGTTTAGAAAGACTTAGAAAGTTGATAATTGTGGGCAATGTTAGAAATGTCATGAGAAACAAGAATTATGTAAAAGAATTGATGTAAGTCATTGTTTCCAAGAGAAAGGGAGATCGGAGTGTAAAAAAGCGTTGTTTTTGGACGCCAATGAAGAAATGACTATGTTTTGCGATTTCTCCTGTTTAGAAAGACTTAGAAAGTTGATAATTGTGGGCAATGTTAGAAATGTCATGAGAAACAAGAATTATGTAAAAGAATTGATGTAAGTCATTGTTTCCAAGAGAAAGGGAGATCGGAGTGTAAAAAAGCGTTGTTTTTGGACGCCAATGAAGAAATGACTATGTTTTGCGATTTCTCCTGTTTAGAAAGACTTAGAAAGTTGATAATTGTGGGCAATGTTAGAAATGTCATGAGAAACAAGAATTATGTAAAAGAATTGATGTAAGTCATTGTTTCCAAGAGAAAGGGAGATCGGAGTGTAAAAAAGCGTTGTTTTTGGACGCCAATGAAGAAATGACTATGTTTTGCGATTTCTCCTGTTTAGAAAGACTTAGAAAGTTGATAATTGTGGGCAATGTTAGAAATGTCATGAGAAACAAGAATTATGTAAAAGAATTGATGTAAGTCATTGTTTCCAAGAGAAAGGGAGATCGGAGTGTAAAAAAGCGTTGTTTTTGGACGCCAATGAAGAAATGACTATGTTTTGCGATTTCTCCTGCTTAGAAAGACTTAGAAAGTTGATAATTGTGGGCAATGTTAGAAATGTCATGAGAAACAAGAATTATGTAAAAGAATTGATGTAAGTCATTGTTTCCAAGAGAAAGGGAGATCGGAGTGTAAAAAAGCGTTGTTTTTGGACGCCAATGAAGAAATGACTATGTTTTGCGATTTCTCCTGTTTAGAAAGACTTAGAAAGTTGATAATTGTGGGCAATGTTAGAAATGTCATGAGAAACAAGAATTATGTAAAAGAATTGATGTAAGTCATTGTTTCCAAGAGAAAGGGAGATCGGAGTGTAAAAAAGCGTTGTTTTTGGACGCCAATGAAGAAATGACTATGTTTTGCGATTTCTCCTGTTTAGAAAGACTTAGAAAGTTGATAATTGTGGGCAATGTTAGAAATGTCATGAGAAACAAGAATTATGTAAAAGAATTGATGTAAGTCATTGTTTCCAAGAGAAAGGGAGATCGGAGTGTAAAAAAGCGTTGTTTTTGGACGCCAATGAAGAAATGACTATGTTTTGCGATTTCTCCTGTTTAGAAAGACTTAGAAAGTTGATAATTGTGGGCAATGTTAGAAATGTCATGAGAAACAAGAATTATGTAAAAGAATTGATGTAAGTCATTGTTTCCAAGAGAAAGGGAGATCGGAGTGTAAAAAAGCGTTGTTTTTGGACGCCAATGAAGAAATGACTATGTTTTGCGATTTCTCCTGTTTAGAAAGACTTAGAAAGTTGATAATTGTGGGCAATGTTAGAAATGTCATGAGAAACAAGAATTATGTAAAAGAATTGATGTAAGTCATTGTTTCCAAGAGAAAGGGAGATCGGAGTGTAAAAAAGCGTTGTTTTTGGACGCCAATGAAGAAATGACTATGTTTTGCGATTTCTCCTGTTTAGAAAGACTTAGAAAGTTGATAATTGTGGGCAATGTTAGAAATGTCATGAGAAACAAGAATTATGTAAAAGAATTGATGTAAGTCATTGTTTCCAAGAGAAAGGGAGATCGGAGTGTAAAAAAGCGTTGTTTTTGGACGCCAATGAAGAAATGACTATGTTTTGCGATTTCTCCTGTTTAGAAAGACTTAGAAAGTTGATAATTGTGGGCAATGTTAGAAATGTCATGAGAAACAAGAATTATGTAAAAGAATTGATGTAAGTCATTGTTTCCAAGAGAAAGGGAGATCGGAGTGTAAAAAAGCGTTGTTTTTGGACGCCAATGAAGAAATGACTATGTTTTGCGATTTCTCCTGTTTAGAAAGACTTAGAAAGTTGATAATTGTGGGCAATGTTAGAAATGTCATGAGAAACAAGAATTATGTAAAAGAATTGATGTAAGTCATTGTTTCCAAGAGAAAGGGAGATCGGAGTGTAAAAAAGCGTTGTTTTTGGACGCCAATGAAGAAATGACTATGTTTTGCGATTTCTCCTGTTTAGAAAGACTTAGAAAGTTGATAATTGTGGGCAATGTTAGAAATGTCATGAGAAACAAGAATTATGTAAAAGAATTGATGTAAGTCATTGTTTCCAAGAGAAAGGGAGATCGGAGTGTAAAAAAGCGTTGTTTTTGGACGCCAATGAAGAAATGACTATGTTTTGCGATTTCTCCTGTTTAGAAAGACTTAGAAAGTTGATAATTGTGGGCAATGTTAGAAATGTCATGAGAAACAAGAATTATGTAAAAGAATTGATGTAAGTCATTGTTTCCAAGAGAAAGGGAGATCGGAGTGTAAAAAAGCGTTGTTTTTGGACGCCAATGAAGAAATGACTATGTTTTGCGATTTCTCCTGTTTAGAAAGACTTAGAAAGTTGATAATTGTGGGCAATGTTAGAAATGTCATGAGAAACAAGAATTATGTAAAAGAATTGATGTAAGTCATTGTTTCCAAGAGAAAGGGAGATCGGAGTGTAAAAAAGCGTTGTTTTTGGACGCCAATGAAGAAATGACTATGTTTTGCGATTTCTCCTGTTTAGAAAGACTTAGAAAGTTGATAATTGTGGGCAATGTTAGAAATGTCATGAGAAACAAGAATTATGTAAAAGAATTGATGTAAGTCATTGTTTCCAAGAGAAAGGGAGATCGGAGTGTAAAAAAGCGTTGTTTTTGGACGCCAATGAAGAAATGACTATGTTTTGCGATTTCTCCTGTTTAGAAAGACTTAGAAAGTTGATAATTGTGGGCAATGTTAGAAATGTCATGAGAAACAAGAATTATGTAAAAGAATTGATGTAAGTCATTGTTTCCAAGAGAAAGGGAGATCGGAGTGTAAAAAAGCGTTGTTTTTGGACGCCAATGAAGAAATGACTATGTTTTGCGATTTCTCCTGTTTAGAAAGACTTAGAAAGTTGATAATTGTGGGCAATGTTAGAAATGTCATGAGAAACAAGAATTATGTAAAAGAATTGATGTAAGTCATTGTTTCCAAGAGAAAGGGAGATCGGAGTGTAAAAAAGCGTTGTTTTTGGACGCCAATGAAGAAATGACTATGTTTTGCGATTTCTCCTGTTTAGAAAGACTTAGAAAGTTGATAATTGTGGGCAATGTTAGAAATGTCATGAGAAACAAGAATTATGTAAAAGAATTGATGTAAGTCATTGTTTCCAAGAGAAAGGGAGATCGGAGTGTAAAAAAGCGTTGTTTTTGGACGCCAATGAAGAAATGACTATGTTTTGCGATTTCTCCTGTTTAGAAAGACTTAGAAAGTTGATAATTGTGGGCAATGTTAGAAATGTCATGAGAAACAAGAATTATGTAAAAGAATTGATGTAAGTCATTGTTTCCAAGAGAAAGGGAGATCGGAGTGTAAAAAAGCGTTGTTTTTGGACGCCAATGAAGAAATGACTATGTTTTGCGATTTCTCCTGTTTAGAAAGACTTAGAAAGTTGATAATTGTGGGCAATGTTAGAAATGTCATGAGAAACAAGAATTATGTAAAAGAATTGATGTAAGTCATTGTTTCCAAGAGAAAGGGAGATCGGAGTGTAAAAAAGCGTTGTTTTTGGACGCCAATGAAGAAATGACTATGTTTTGCGATTTCTCCTGTTTAGAAAGACTTAGAAAGTTGATAATTGTGGGCAATGTTAGAAATGTCATGAGAAACAAGAATTATGTAAAAGAATTGATGTAAGTCATTGTTTCCAAGAGAAAGGGAGATCGGAGTGTAAAAAAGCGTTGTTTTTGGACGCCAATGAAGAAATGACTATGTTTTGCGATTTCTCCTGTTTAGAAAGACTTAGAAAGTTGATAATTGTGGGCAATGTTAGAAATGTCATGAGAAACAAGAATTATGTAAAAGAATTGATGTAAGTCATTGTTTCCAAGAGAAAGGGAGATCGGAGTGTAAAAAAGCGTTGTTTTTGGACGCCAATGAAGAAATGACTATGTTTTGCGATTTCTCCTGTTTAGAAAGACTTAGAAAGTTGATAATTGTGGGCAATGTTAGAAATGTCATGAGAAACAAGAATTATGTAAAAGAATTGATGTAAGTCATTGTTTCCAAGAGAAAGGGAGATCGGAGTGTAAAAAAGCGTTGTTTTTGGACGCCAATGAAGAAATGACTATGTTTTGCGATTTCTCCTGTTTAGAAAGACTTAGAAAGTTGATAATTGTGGGCAATGTTAGAAATGTCATGAGAAACAAGAATTATGTAAAAGAATTGATGTAAGTCATTGTTTCCAAGAGAAAGGGAGATCGGAGTGTAAAAAAGCGTTGTTTTTGGACGCCAATGAAGAAATGACTATGTTTTGCGATTTCTCCTGTTTAGAAAGACTTAGAAAGTTGATAATTGTGGGCAATGTTAGAAATGTCATGAGAAACAAGAATTATGTAAAAGAATTGATGTAAGTCATTGTTTCCAAGAGAAAGGGAGATCGGAGTGTAAAAAAGCGTTGTTTTTGGACGCCAATGAAGAAATGACTATGTTTTGCGATTTCTCCTGTTTAGAAAGACTTAGAAAGTTGATAATTGTGGGCAATGTTAGAAATGTCATGAGAAACAAGAATTATGTAAAAGAATTGATGTAAGTCATTGTTTCCAAGAGAAAGGGAGATCGGAGTGTAAAAAAGCGTTGTTTTTGGACGCCAATGAAGAAATGACTATGTTTTGCGATTTCTCCTGTTTAGAAAGACTTAGAAAGTTGATAATTGTGGGCAATGTTAGAAATGTCATGAGAAACAAGAATTATGTAAAAGAATTGATGTAAGTCATTGTTTCCAAGAGAAAGGGAGATCGGAGTGTAAAAAAGCGTTGTTTTTGGACGCCAATGAAGAAATGACTATGTTTTGCGATTTCTCCTGTTTAGAAAGACTTAGAAAGTTGATAATTGTGGGCAATGTTAGAAATGTCATGAGAAACAAGAATTATGTAAAAGAATTGATGTAAGTCATTGTTTCCAAGAGAAAGGGAGATCGGAGTGAAAAAAGCGTTGTTTTTGGACGCCAATGAAGAAATGACTATGTTTTGCGATTTCTCCTGTTTAGAAAGACTTAGAAAGTTGATAATTGTGGGCAATGTTAGAAATGTCATGAGAAACAAGAATTATGTAAAAGAATTGATGTAAGTCATTGTTTCCAAGAGAAAGGGAGATCGGAGTGTAAAAAAGCGTTGTTTTTGGACGCCAATGAAGAAATGACTATGTTTTGCGATTTCTCCTGTTTAGAAAGACTTAGAAAGTTGATAATTGTGGGCAATGTTAGAAATGTCATGAGAAACAAGAATTATGTAAAAGAATTGATGTAAGTCATTGTTTCCAAGAGAAAGGGAGATCGGAGTGTAAAAAAGCGTTGTTTTTGGACGCCAATGAAGAAATGACTATGTTTTGCGATTTCTCCTGTTTAGAAAGACTTAGAAAGTTGATAATTGTGGGCAATGTTAGAAATGTCATGAGAAACAAGAATTATGTAAAAGAATTGATGTAAGTCATTGTTTCCAAGAGAAAGGGAGATCGGAGTGTAAAAAAGCGTTGTTTTTGGACGCCAATGAAGAAATGACTATGTTTTGCGATTTCTCCTGTTTAGAAAGACTTAGAAAGTTGATAATTGTGGGCAATGTTAGAAATGTCATGAGAAACAAGAATTATGTAAAAGAATTGATGTAAGTCATTGTTTCCAAGAGAAAGGGAGATCGGAGTGTAAAAAAGCGTTGTTTTTGGACGCCAATGAAGAAATGACTATGTTTTGCGATTTCTCCTGTTTAGAAAGACTTAGAAAGTTGATAATTGTGGGCAATGTTAGAAATGTCATGAGAAACAAGAATTATGTAAAAGAATTGATGTAAGTCATTGTTTCCAAGAGAAAGGGAGATCGGAGTGTAAAAAAGCGTTGTTTTTGGACGCCAATGAAGAAATGACTATGTTTTGCGATTTCTCCTGTTTAGAAAGACTTAGAAAGTTGATAATTGTGGGCAATGTTAGAAATGTCATGAGAAACAAGAATTATGTAAAAGAATTGATGTAAGTCATTGTTTCCAAGAGAAAGGGAGATCGGAGTGTAAAAAAGCGTTGTTTTTGGACGCCAATGAAGAAATGACTATGTTTTGCGATTTCTCCTGTTTAGAAAGACTTAGAAAGTTGATAATTGTGGGCAATGTTAGAAATGTCATGAGAAACAAGAATTATGTAAAAGAATTGATGTAAGTCATTGTTTCCAAGAGAAAGGGAGATCGGAGTGTAAAAAAGCGTTGTTTTTGGACGCCAATGAAGAAATGACTATGTTTTGCGATTTCTCCTGTTTAGAAAGACTTAGAAAGTTGATAATTGTGGGCAATGTTAGAAATGTCATGAGAAACAAGAATTATGTAAAAGAATTGATGTAAGTCATTGTTTCCAAGAGAAAGGGAGATCGGAGTGTAAAAAAGCGTTGTTTTTGGACGCCAATGAAGAAATGACTATGTTTTGCGATTTCTCCTGTTTAGAAAGACTTAGAAAGTTGATAATTGTGGGCAATGTTAGAAATGTCATGAGAAACAAGAATTATGTAAAAGAATTGATGTAAGTCATTGTTTCCAAGAGAAAGGGAGATCGGAGTGTAAAAAAGCGTTGTTTTTGGACGCCAATGAAGAAATGACTATGTTTTGCGATTTCTCCTGTTTAGAAAGACTTAGAAAGTTGATAATTGTGGGCAATGTTAGAAATGTCATGAGAAACAAGAATTATGTAAAAGAATTGATGTAAGTCATTGTTTCCAAGAGAAAGGGAGATCGGAGTGTAAAAAAGCGTTGTTTTTGGACGCCAATGAAGAAATGACTATGTTTTGCGATTTCTCCTGTTTAGAAAGACTTAGAAAGTTGATAATTGTGGGCAATGTTAGAAATGTCATGAGAAACAAGAATTATGTAAAAGAATTGATGTAAGTCATTGTTTCCAAGAGAAAGGGAGATCGGAGTGTAAAAAAGCGTTGTTTTTGGACGCCAATGAAGAAATGACTATGTTTTGCGATTTCTCCTGTTTAGAAAGACTTAGAAAGTTGATAATTGTGGGCAATGTTAGAAATGTCATGAGAAACAAGAATTATGTAAAAGAATTGATGTAAGTCATTGTTTCCAAGAGAAAGGGAGATCGGAGTGTAAAAAAGCGTTGTTTTTGGACGCCAATGAAGAAATGACTATGTTTTGCGATTTCTCCTGTTTAGAAAGACTTAGAAAGTTGATAATTGTGGGCAATGTTAGAAATGTCATGAGAAACAAGAATTATGTAAAAGAATTGATGTAAGTCATTGTTTCCAAGAGAAAGGGAGATCGGAGTGTAAAAAAGCGTTGTTTTTGGACGCCAATGAAGAAATGACTATGTTTTGCGATTTCTCCTGTTTAGAAAGACTTAGAAAGTTGATAATTGTGGGCAATGTTAGAAATGTCATGAGAAACAAGAATTATGTAAAAGAATTGATGTAAGTCATTGTTTCCAAGAGAAAGGGAGATCGGAGTGTAAAAAAGCGTTGTTTTTGGACGCCAATGAAGAAATGACTATGTTTTGCGATTTCTCCTGTTTAGAAAGACTTAGAAAGTTGATAATTGTGGGCAATGTTAGAAATGTCATGAGAAACAAGAATTATGTAAAAGAATTGATGTAAGTCATTGTTTCCAAGAGAAAGGGAGATCGGAGTGTAAAAAAGCGTTGTTTTTGGACGCCAATGAAGAAATGACTATGTTTTGCGATTTCTCCTGTTTAGAAAGACTTAGAAAGTTGATAATTGTGGGCAATGTTAGAAATGTCATGAGAAACAAGAATTATGTAAAAGAATTGATGTAAGTCATTGTTTCCAAGAGAAAGGGAGATCGGAGTGTAAAAAAGCGTTGTTTTTGGACGCCAATGAAGAAATGACTATGTTTTGCGATTTCTCCTGTTTAGAAAGACTTAGAAAGTTGATAATTGTGGGCAATGTTAGAAATGTCATGAGAAACAAGAATTATGTAAAAGAATTGATGTAAGTCATTGTTTCCAAGAGAAAGGGAGATCGGAGTGTAAAAAAGCGTTGTTTTTGGACGCCAATGAAGAAATGACTATGTTTTGCGATTTCTCCTGTTTAGAAAGACTTAGAAAGTTGATAATTGTGGGCAATGTTAGAAATGTCATGAGAAACAAGAATTATGTAAAAGAATTGATGTAAGTCATTGTTTCCAAGAGAAAGGGAGATCGGAGTGTAAAAAAGCGTTGTTTTTGGACGCCAATGAAGAAATGACTATGTTTTGCGATTTCTCCTGTTTAGAAAGACTTAGAAAGTTGATAATTGTGGGCAATGTTAGAAATGTCATGAGAAACAAGAATTATGTAAAAGAATTGATGTAAGTCATTGTTTCCAAGAGAAAGGGAGATCGGAGTGTAAAAAAGCGTTGTTTTTGGACGCCAATGAAGAAATGACTATGTTTTGCGATTTCTCCTGTTTAGAAAGACTTAGAAAGTTGATAATTGTGGGCAATGTTAGAAATGTCATGAGAAACAAGAATTATGTAAAAGAATTGATGTAAGTCATTGTTTCCAAGAGAAAGGGAGATCGGAGTGTAAAAAAGCGTTGTTTTTGGACGCCAATGAAGAAATGACTATGTTTTGCGATTTCTCCTGTTTAGAAAGACTTAGAAAGTTGATAATTGTGGGCAATGTTAGAAATGTCATGAGAAACAAGAATTATGTAAAAGAATTGATGTAAGTCATTGTTTCCAAGAGAAAGGGAGATCGGAGTGTAAAAAAGCGTTGTTTTTGGACGCCAATGAAGAAATGACTATGTTTTGCGATTTCTCCTGTTTAGAAAGACTTAGAAAGTTGATAATTGTGGGCAATGTTAGAAATGTCATGAGAAACAAGAATTATGTAAAAGAATTGATGTAAGTCATTGTTTCCAAGAGAAAGGGAGATCGGAGTGTAAAAAAGCGTTGTTTTTGGACGCCAATGAAGAAATGACTATGTTTTGCGATTTCTCCTGTTTAGAAAGACTTAGAAAGTTGATAATTGTGGGCAATGTTAGAAATGTCATGAGAAACAAGAATTATGTAAAAGAATTGATGTAAGTCATTGTTTCCAAGAGAAAGGGAGATCGGAGTGTAAAAAAGCGTTGTTTTTGGACGCCAATGAAGAAATGACTATGTTTTGCGATTTCTCCTGTTTAGAAAGACTTAGAAAGTTGATAATTGTGGGCAATGTTAGAAATGTCATGAGAAACAAGAATTATGTAAAAGAATTGATGTAAGTCATTGTTTCCAAGAGAAAGGGAGATCGGAGTGTAAAAAAGCGTTGTTTTTGGACGCCAATGAAGAAATGACTATGTTTTGCGATTTCTCCTGTTTAGAAAGACTTAGAAAGTTGATAATTGTGGGCAATGTTAGAAATGTCATGAGAAACAAGAATTATGTAAAAGAATTGATGTAAGTCATTGTTTCCAAGAGAAAGGGAGATCGGAGTGTAAAAAAGCGTTGTTTTTGGACGCCAATGAAGAAATGACTATGTTTTGCGATTTCTCCTGTTTAGAAAGACTTAGAAAGTTGATAATTGTGGGCAATGTTAGAAATGTCATGAGAAACAAGAATTATGTAAAAGAATTGATGTAAGTCATTGTTTCCAAGAGAAAGGGAGATCGGAGTGTAAAAAAGCGTTGTTTTTGGACGCCAATGAAGAAATGACTATGTTTTGCGATTTCTCCTGTTTAGAAAGACTTAGAAAGTTGATAATTGTGGGCAATGTTAGAAATGTCATGAGAAACAAGAATTATGTAAAAGAATTGATGTAAGTCATTGTTTCCAAGAGAAAGGGAGATCGGAGTGTAAAAAAGCGTTGTTTTTGGACGCCAATGAAGAAATGACTATGTTTTGCGATTTCTCCTGTTTAGAAAGACTTAGAAAGTTGATAATTGTGGGCAATGTTAGAAATGTCATGAGAAACAAGAATTATGTAAAAGAATTGATGTAAGTCATTGTTTCCAAGAGAAAGGGAGATCGGAGTGTAAAAAAGCGTTGTTTTTGGACGCCAATGAAGAAATGACTATGTTTTGCGATTTCTCCTGTTTAGAAAGACTTAGAAAGTTGATAATTGTGGGCAATGTTAGAAATGTCATGAGAAACAAGAATTATGTAAAAGAATTGATGTAAGTCATTGTTTCCAAGAGAAAGGGAGATCGGAGTGTAAAAAAGCGTTGTTTTTGGACGCCAATGAAGAAATGACTATGTTTTGCGATTTCTCCTGTTTAGAAAGACTTAGAAAGTTGATAATTGTGGGCAATGTTAGAAATGTCATGAGAAACAAGAATTATGTAAAAGAATTGATGTAAGTCATTGTTTCCAAGAGAAAGGGAGATCGGAGTGTAAAAAAGCGTTGTTTTTGGACGCCAATGAAGAAATGACTATGTTTTGCGATTTCTCCTGTTTAGAAAGACTTAGAAAGTTGATAATTGTGGGCAATGTTAGAAATGTCATGAGAAACAAGAATTATGTAAAAGAATTGATGTAAGTCATTGTTTCCAAGAGAAAGGGAGATCGGAGTGTAAAAAAGCGTTGTTTTTGGACGCCAATGAAGAAATGACTATGTTTTGCGATTTCTCCTGTTTAGAAAGACTTAGAAAGTTGATAATTGTGGGCAATGTTAGAAATGTCATGAGAAACAAGAATTATGTAAAAGAATTGATGTAAGTCATTGTTTCCAAGAGAAAGGGAGATCGGAGTGTAAAAAAGCGTTGTTTTTGGACGCCAATGAAGAAATGACTATGTTTTGCGATTTCTCCTGTTTAGAAAGACTTAGAAAGTTGATAATTGTGGGCAATGTTAGAAATGTCATGAGAAACAAGAATTATGTAAAAGAATTGATGTAAGTCATTGTTTCCAAGAGAAAGGGAGATCGGAGTGTAAAAAAGCGTTGTTTTTGGACGCCAATGAAGAAATGACTATGTTTTGCGATTTCTCCTGTTTAGAAAGACTTAGAAAGTTGATAATTGTGGGCAATGTTAGAAATGTCATGAGAAACAAGAATTATGTAAAAGAATTGATGTAAGTCATTGTTTCCAAGAGAAAGGGAGATCGGAGTGTAAAAAAGCGTTGTTTTTGGACGCCAATGAAGAAATGACTATGTTTTGCGATTTCTCCTGTTTAGAAAGACTTAGAAAGTTGATAATTGTGGGCAATGTTAGAAATGTCATGAGAAACAAGAATTATGTAAAAGAATTGATGTAAGTCATTGTTTCCAAGAGAAAGGGAGATCGGAGTGTAAAAAAGCGTTGTTTTTGGACGCCAATGAAGAAATGACTATGTTTTGCGATTTCTCCTGTTTAGAAAGACTTAGAAAGTTGATAATTGTGGGCAATGTTAGAAATGTCATGAGAAACAAGAATTATGTAAAAGAATTGATGTAAGTCATTGTTTCCAAGAGAAAGGGAGATCGGAGTGTAAAAAAGCGTTGTTTTTGGACGCCAATGAAGAAATGACTATGTTTTGCGATTTCTCCTGTTTAGAAAGACTTAGAAAGTTGATAATTGTGGGCAATGTTAGAAATGTCATGAGAAACAAGAATTATGTAAAAGAATTGATGTAAGTCATTGTTTCCAAGAGAAAGGGAGATCGGAGTGTAAAAAAGCGTTGTTTTTGGACGCCAATGAAGAAATGACTATGTTTTGCGATTTCTCCTGTTTAGAAAGACTTAGAAAGTTGATAATTGTGGGCAATGTTAGAAATGTCATGAGAAACAAGAATTATGTAAAAGAATTGATGTAAGTCATTGTTTCCAAGAGAAAGGGAGATCGGAGTGTAAAAAAGCGTTGTTTTTGGACGCCAATGAAGAAATGACTATGTTTTGCGATTTCTCCTGTTTAGAAAGACTTAGAAAGTTGATAATTGTGGGCAATGTTAGAAATGTCATGAGAAACAAGAATTATGTAAAAGAATTGATGTAAGTCATTGTTTCCAAGAGAAAGGGAGATCGGAGTGTAAAAAAGCGTTGTTTTTGGACGCCAATGAAGAAATGACTATGTTTTGCGATTTCTCCTGTTTAGAAAGACTTAGAAAGTTGATAATTGTGGGCAATGTTAGAAATGTCATGAGAAACAAGAATTATGTAAAAGAATTGATGTAAGTCATTGTTTCCAAGAGAAAGGGAGATCGGAGTGTAAAAAAGCGTTGTTTTTGGACGCCAATGAAGAAATGACTATGTTTTGCGATTTCTCCTGTTTAGAAAGACTTAGAAAGTTGATAATTGTGGGCAATGTTAGAAATGTCATGAGAAACAAGAATTATGTAAAAGAATTGATGTAAGTCATTGTTTCCAAGAGAAAGGGAGATCGGAGTGTAAAAAAGCGTTGTTTTTGGACGCCAATGAAGAAATGACTATGTTTTGCGATTTCTCCTGTTTAGAAAGACTTAGAAAGTTGATAATTGTGGGCAATGTTAGAAATGTCATGAGAAACAAGAATTATGTAAAAGAATTGATGTAAGTCATTGTTTCCAAGAGAAAGGGAGATCGGAGTGTAAAAAAGCGTTGTTTTTGGACGCCAATGAAGAAATGACTATGTTTTGCGATTTCTCCTGTTTAGAAAGACTTAGAAAGTTGATAATTGTGGGCAATGTTAGAAATGTCATGAGAAACAAGAATTATGTAAAAGAATTGATGTAAGTCATTGTTTCCAAGAGAAAGGGAGATCGGAGTGTAAAAAAGCGTTGTTTTTGGACGCCAATGAAGAAATGACTATGTTTTGCGATTTCTCCTGTTTAGAAAGACTTAGAAAGTTGATAATTGTGGGCAATGTTAGAAATGTCATGAGAAACAAGAATTATGTAAAAGAATCGATGTAAGTCATTGTTTCCAAGAGAAAGGGAGATCGGAGTGTAAAAAAGCGTTGTTTTTGGACGCCAATGAAGAAATGACTATGTTTTGCGATTTCTCCTGTTTAGAAAGACTTAGAAAGTTGATAATTGTGGGCAATGTTAGAAATGTCATGAGAAACAAGAATTATGTAAAAGAATTGATGTAAGTCATTGTTTCCAAGAGAAAGGGAGATCGGAGTGTAAAAAAGCGTTGTTTTTGGACGCCAATGAAGAAATGACTATGTTTTGCGATTTCTCCTGTTTAGAAAGACTTAGAAAGTTGATAATTGTGGGCAATGTTAGAAATGTCATGAGAAACAAGAATTATGTAAAAGAATTGATGTAAGTCATTGTTTCCAAGAGAAAGGGAGATCGGAGTGTAAAAAAGCGTTGTTTTTGGACGCCAATGAAGAAATGACTATGTTTTGCGATTTCTCCTGTTTAGAAAGACTTAGAAAGTTGATAATTGTGGGCAATGTTAGAAATGTCATGAGAAACAAGAATTATGTAAAAGAATTGATGTAAGTCATTGTTTCCAAGAGAAAGGGAGATCGGAGTGTAAAAAAGCGTTGTTTTTGGACGCCAATGAAGAAATGACTATGTTTTGCGATTTCTCCTGTTTAGAAAGACTTAGAAAGTTGATAATTGTGGGCAATGTTAGAAATGTCATGAGAAACAAGAATTATGTAAAAGAATTGATGTAAGTCATTGTTTCCAAGAGAAAGGGAGATCGGAGTGTAAAAAAGCGTTGTTTTTGGACGCCAATGAAGAAATGACTATGTTTTGCGATTTCTCCTGTTTAGAAAGACTTAGAAAGTTGATAATTGTGGGCAATGTTAGAAATGTCATGAGAAACAAGAATTATGTAAAAGAATTGATGTAAGTCATTGTTTCCAAGAGAAAGGGAGATCGGAGTGTAAAAAAGCGTTGTTTTTGGACGCCAATGAAGAAATGACTATGTTTTGCGATTTCTCCTGTTTAGAAAGACTTAGAAAGTTGATAATTGTGGGCAATGTTAGAAATGTCATGAGAAACAAGAATTATGTAAAAGAATTGATGTAAGTCATTGTTTCCAAGAGAAAGGGAGATCGGAGTGTAAAAAAGCGTTGTTTTTGGACGCCAATGAAGAAATGACTATGTTTTGCGATTTCTCCTGTTTAGAAAGACTTAGAAAGTTGATAATTGTGGGCAATGTTAGAAATGTC
Source organism: Mixophyes australis (assembly GCA_036250195.1). NCBI lineage: Eukaryota > Metazoa > Chordata > Amphibia > Anura > Limnodynastidae > Mixophyes > Mixophyes australis. The sequence continues at coordinate 31,734 of JAVHZZ010000387.1, read as the reverse complement.
ATGAGAAACAAGAATTATGTAAAAGAATTGATGTAAGTCATTGTTTCCAAGAGAAAGGGAGATCGGAGTGTAAAAAAGCGTTGTTTTTGGACGCCAATGAAGAAATGACTATGTTTTGCGATTTCTCCTGTTTAGAAAGACTTAGAAAGTTGATAATTGTGGGCAATGTTAGAAATGTCATGAGAAACAAGAATTATGTAAAAGAATTGATGTAAGTCATTGTTTCCAAGAGAAAGGGAGATCGGAGTGTAAAAAAGCGTTGTTTTTGGACGCCAATGAAGAAATGACTATGTTTTGCGATTTCTCCTGTTTAGAAAGACTTAGAAAGTTGATAATTGTGGGCAATGTTAGAAATGTCATGAGAAACAAGAATTATGTAAAAGAATTGATGTAAGTCATTGTTTCCAAGAGAAAGGGAGATCGGAGTGTAAAAAAGCGTTGTTTTTGGACGCCAATGAAGAAATGACTATGTTTTGCGATTTCTCCTGTTTAGAAAGACTTAGAAAGTTGATAATTGTGGGCAATGTTAGAAATGTCATGAGAAACAAGAATTATGTAAAAGAATTGATGTAAGTCATTGTTTCCAAGAGAAAGGGAGATCGGAGTGTAAAAAAGCGTTGTTTTTGGACGCCAATGAAGAAATGACTATGTTTTGCGATTTCTCCTGTTTAGAAAGACTTAGAAAGTTGATAATTGTGGGCAATGTTAGAAATGTCATGAGAAACAAGAATTATGTAAAAGAATTGATGTAAGTCATTGTTTCCAAGAGAAAGGGAGATCGGAGTGTAAAAAAGCGTTGTTTTTGGACGCCAATGAAGAAATGACTATGTTTTGCGATTTCTCCTGTTTAGAAAGACTTAGAAAGTTGATAATTGTGGGCAATGTTAGAAATGTCATGAGAAACAAGAATTATGTAAAAGAATTGATGTAAGTCATTGTTTCCAAGAGAAAGGGAGATCGGAGTGTAAAAAAGCGTTGTTTTTGGACGCCAATGAAGAAATGACTATGTTTTGCGATTTCTCCTGTTTAGAAAGACTTAGAAAGTTGATAATTGTGGGCAATGTTAGAAATGTCATGAGAAACAAGAATTATGTAAAAGAATTGATGTAAGTCATTGTTTCCAAGAGAAAGGGAGATCGGAGTGTAAAAAAGCGTTGTTTTTGGACGCCAATGAAGAAATGACTATGTTTTGCGATTTCTCCTGTTTAGAAAGACTTAGAAAGTTGATAATTGTGGGCAATGTTAGAAATGTCATGAGAAACAAGAATTATGTAAAAGAATTGATGTAAGTCATTGTTTCCAAGAGAAAGGGAGATCGGAGTGTAAAAAAGCGTTGTTTTTGGACGCCAATGAAGAAATGACTATGTTTTGCGATTTCTCCTGTTTAGAAAGACTTAGAAAGTTGATAATTGTGGGCAATGTTAGAAATGTCATGAGAAACAAGAATTATGTAAAAGAATTGATGTAAGTCATTGTTTCCAAGAGAAAGGGAGATCGGAGTGTAAAAAAGCGTTGTTTTTGGACGCCAATGAAGAAATGACTATGTTTTGCGATTTCTCCTGTTTAGAAAGACTTAGAAAGTTGATAATTGTGGGCAATGTTAGAAATGTCATGAGAAACAAGAATTATGTAAAAGAATTGATGTAAGTCATTGTTTCCAAGAGAAAGGGAGATCGGAGTGTAAAAAAGCGTTGTTTTTGGACGCCAATGAAGAAATGACTATGTTTTGCGATTTCTCCTGTTTAGAAAGACTTAGAAAGTTGATAATTGTGGGCAATGTTAGAAATGTCATGAGAAACAAGAATTATGTAAAAGAATTGATGTAAGTCATTGTTTCCAAGAGAAAGGGAGATCGGAGTGTAAAAAAGCGTTGTTTTTGGACGCCAATGAAGAAATGACTATGTTTTGCGATTTCTCCTGTTTAGAAAGACTTAGAAAGTTGATAATTGTGGGCAATGTTAGAAATGTCATGAGAAACAAGAATTATGTAAAAGAATTGATGTAAGTCATTGTTTCCAAGAGAAAGGGAGATCGGAGTGTAAAAAAGCGTTGTTTTTGGACGCCAATGAAGAAATGACTATGTTTTGCGATTTCTCCTGTTTAGAAAGACTTAGAAAGTTGATAATTGTGGGCAATGTTAGAAATGTCATGAGAAACAAGAATTATGTAAAAGAATTGATGTAAGTCATTGTTTCCAAGAGAAAGGGAGATCGGAGTGTAAAAAAGCGTTGTTTTTGGACGCCAATGAAGAAATGACTATGTTTTGCGATTTCTCCTGTTTAGAAAGACTTAGAAAGTTGATAATTGTGGGCAATGTTAGAAATGTCATGAGAAACAAGAATTATGTAAAAGAATTGATGTAAGTCATTGTTTCCAAGAGAAAGGGAGATCGGAGTGTAAAAAAGCGTTGTTTTTGGACGCCAATGAAGAAATGACTATGTTTTGCGATTTCTCCTGTTTAGAAAGACTTAGAAAGTTGATAATTGTGGGCAATGTTAGAAATGTCATGAGAAACAAGAATTATGTAAAAGAATTGATGTAAGTCATTGTTTCCAAGAGAAAGGGAGATCGGAGTGTAAAAAAGCGTTGTTTTTGGACGCCAATGAAGAAATGACTATGTTTTGCGATTTCTCCTGTTTAGAAAGACTTAGAAAGTTGATAATTGTGGGCAATGTTAGAAATGTCATGAGAAACAAGAATTATGTAAAAGAATTGATGTAAGTCATTGTTTCCAAGAGAAAGGGAGATCGGAGTGTAAAAAAGCGTTGTTTTTGGACGCCAATGAAGAAATGACTATGTTTTGCGATTTCTCCTGTTTAGAAAGACTTAGAAAGTTGATAATTGTGGGCAATGTTAGAAATGTCATGAGAAACAAGAATTATGTAAAAGAATTGATGTAAGTCATTGTTTCCAAGAGAAAGGGAGATCGGAGTGTAAAAAAGCGTTGTTTTTGGACGCCAATGAAGAAATGACTATGTTTTGCGATTTCTCCTGTTTAGAAAGACTTAGAAAGTTGATAATTGTGGGCAATGTTAGAAATGTCATGAGAAACAAGAATTATGTAAAAGAATTGATGTAAGTCATTGTTTCCAAGAGAAAGGGAGATCGGAGTGTAAAAAAGCGTTGTTTTTGGACGCCAATGAAGAAATGACTATGTTTTGCGATTTCTCCTGTTTAGAAAGACTTAGAAAGTTGATAATTGTGGGCAATGTTAGAAATGTCATGAGAAACAAGAATTATGTAAAAGAATTGATGTAAGTCATTGTTTCCAAGAGAAAGGGAGATCGGAGTGTAAAAAAGCGTTGTTTTTGGACGCCAATGAAGAAATGACTATGTTTTGCGATTTCTCCTGTTTAGAAAGACTTAGAAAGTTGATAATTGTGGGCAATGTTAGAAATGTCATGAGAAACAAGAATTATGTAAAAGAATTGATGTAAGTCATTGTTTCCAAGAGAAAGGGAGATCGGAGTGTAAAAAAGCGTTGTTTTTGGACGCCAATGAAGAAATGACTATGTTTTGCGATTTCTCCTGTTTAGAAAGACTTAGAAAGTTGATAATTGTGGGCAATGTTAGAAATGTCATGAGAAACAAGAATTATGTAAAAGAATTGATGTAAGTCATTGTTTCCAAGAGAAAGGGAGATCGGAGTGTAAAAAAGCGTTGTTTTTGGACGCCAATGAAGAAATGACTATGTTTTGCGATTTCTCCTGTTTAGAAAGACTTAGAAAGTTGATAATTGTGGGCAATGTTAGAAATGTCATGAGAAACAAGAATTATGTAAAAGAATTGATGTAAGTCATTGTTTCCAAGAGAAAGGGAGATCGGAGTGTAAAAAAGCGTTGTTTTTGGACGCCAATGAAGAAATGACTATGTTTTGCGATTTCTCCTGTTTAGAAAGACTTAGAAAGTTGATAATTGTGGGCAATGTTAGAAATGTCATGAGAAACAAGAATTATGTAAAAGAATTGATGTAAGTCATTGTTTCCAAGAGAAAGGGAGATCGGAGTGTAAAAAAGCGTTGTTTTTGGACGCCAATGAAGAAATGACTATGTTTTGCGATTTCTCCTGTTTAGAAAGACTTAGAAAGTTGATAATTGTGGGCAATGTTAGAAATGTCATGAGAAACAAGAATTATGTAAAAGAATTGATGTAAGTCATTGTTTCCAAGAGAAAGGGAGATCGGAGTGTAAAAAAGCGTTGTTTTTGGACGCCAATGAAGAAATGACTATGTTTTGCGATTTCTCCTGTTTAGAAAGACTTAGAAAGTTGATAATTGTGGGCAATGTTAGAAATGTCATGAGAAACAAGAATTATGTAAAAGAATTGATGTAAGTCATTGTTTCCAAGAGAAAGGGAGATCGGAGTGTAAAAAAGCGTTGTTTTTGGACGCCAATGAAGAAATGACTATGTTTTGCGATTTCTCCTGTTTAGAAAGACTTAGAAAGTTGATAATTGTGGGCAATGTTAGAAATGTCATGAGAAACAAGAATTATGTAAAAGAATTGATGTAAGTCATTGTTTCCAAGAGAAAGGGAGATCGGAGTGTAAAAAAGCGTTGTTTTTGGACGCCAATGAAGAAATGACTATGTTTTGCGATTTCTCCTGTTTAGAAAGACTTAGAAAGTTGATAATTGTGGGCAATGTTAGAAATGTCATGAGAAACAAGAATTATGTAAAAGAATTGATGTAAGTCATTGTTTCCAAGAGAAAGGGAGATCGGAGTGTAAAAAAGCGTTGTTTTTGGACGCCAATGAAGAAATGACTATGTTTTGCGATTTCTCCTGTTTAGAAAGACTTAGAAAGTTGATAATTGTGGGCAATGTTAGAAATGTCATGAGAAACAAGAATTATGTAAAAGAATTGATGTAAGTCATTGTTTCCAAGAGAAAGGGAGATCGGAGTGTAAAAAAGCGTTGTTTTTGGACGCCAATGAAGAAATGACTATGTTTTGCGATTTCTCCTGTTTAGAAAGACTTAGAAAGTTGATAATTGTGGGCAATGTTAGAAATGTCATGAGAAACAAGAATTATGTAAAAGAATTGATGTAAGTCATTGTTTCCAAGAGAAAGGGAGATCGGAGTGTAAAAAAGCGTTGTTTTTGGACGCCAATGAAGAAATGACTATGTTTTGCGATTTCTCCTGTTTAGAAAGACTTAGAAAGTTGATAATTGTGGGCAATGTTAGAAATGTCATGAGAAACAAGAATTATGTAAAAGAATTGATGTAAGTCATTGTTTCCAAGAGAAAGGGAGATCGGAGTGTAAAAAAGCGTTGTTTTTGGACGCCAATGAAGAAATGACTATGTTTTGCGATTTCTCCTGTTTAGAAAGACTTAGAAAGTTGATAATTGTGGGCAATGTTAGAAATGTCATGAGAAACAAGAATTATGTAAAAGAATTGATGTAAGTCATTGTTTCCAAGAGAAAGGGAGATCGGAGTGTAAAAAAGCGTTGTTTTTGGACGCCAATGAAGAAATGACTATGTTTTGCGATTTCTCCTGTTTAGAAAGACTTAGAAAGTTGATAATTGTGGGCAATGTTAGAAATGTCATGAGAAACAAGAATTATGTAAAAGAATTGATGTAAGTCATTGTTTCCAAGAGAAAGGGAGATCGGAGTGTAAAAAAGCGTTGTTTTTGGACGCCAATGAAGAAATGACTATGTTTTGCGATTTCTCCTGTTTAGAAAGACTTAGAAAGTTGATAATTGTGGGCAATGTTAGAAATGTCATGAGAAACAAGAATTATGTAAAAGAATTGATGTAAGTCATTGTTTCCAAGAGAAAGGGAGATCGGAGTGTAAAAAAGCGTTGTTTTTGGACGCCAATGAAGAAATGACTATGTTTTGCGATTTCTCCTGTTTAGAAAGACTTAGAAAGTTGATAATTGTGGGCAATGTTAGAAATGTCATGAGAAACAAGAATTATGTAAAAGAATTGATGTAAGTCATTGTTTCCAAGAGAAAGGGAGATCGGAGTGTAAAAAAGCGTTGTTTTTGGACGCCAATGAAGAAATGACTATGTTTTGCGATTTCTCCTGTTTAGAAAGACTTAGAAAGTTGATAATTGTGGGCAATGTTAGAAATGTCATGAGAAACAAGAATTATGTAAAAGAATTGATGTAAGTCATTGTTTCCAAGAGAAAGGGAGATCGGAGTGTAAAAAAGCGTTGTTTTTGGACGCCAATGAAGAAATGACTATGTTTTGCGATTTCTCCTGTTTAGAAAGACTTAGAAAGTTGATAATTGTGGGCAATGTTAGAAATGTCATGAGAAACAAGAATTATGTAAAAGAATTGATGTAAGTCATTGTTTCCAAGAGAAAGGGAGATCGGAGTGTAAAAAAGCGTTGTTTTTGGACGCCAATGAAGAAATGACTATGTTTTGCGATTTCTCCTGTTTAGAAAGACTTAGAAAGTTGATAATTGTGGGCAATGTTAGAAATGTCATGAGAAACAAGAATTATGTAAAAGAATTGATGTAAGTCATTGTTTCCAAGAGAAAGGGAGATCGGAGTGTAAAAAAGCGTTGTTTTTGGACGCCAATGAAGAAATGACTATGTTTTGCGATTTCTCCTGTTTAGAAAGACTTAGAAAGTTGATAATTGTGGGCAATGTTAGAAATGTCATGAGAAACAAGAATTATGTAAAAGAATTGATGTAAGTCATTGTTTCCAAGAGAAAGGGAGATCGGAGTGTAAAAAAGCGTTGTTTTTGGACGCCAATGAAGAAATGACTATGTTTTGCGATTTCTCCTGTTTAGAAAGACTTAGAAAGTTGATAATTGTGGGCAATGTTAGAAATGTCATGAGAAACAAGAATTATGTAAAAGAATTGATGTAAGTCATTGTTTCCAAGAGAAAGGGAGATCGGAGTGTAAAAAAGCGTTGTTTTTGGACGCCAATGAAGAAATGACTATGTTTTGCGATTTCTCCTGTTTAGAAAGACTTAGAAAGTTGATAATTGTGGGCAATGTTAGAAATGTCATGAGAAACAAGAATTATGTAAAAGAATTGATGTAAGTCATTGTTTCCAAGAGAAAGGGAGATCGGAGTGTAAAAAAGCGTTGTTTTTGGACGCCAATGAAGAAATGACTATGTTTTGCGATTTCTCCTGTTTAGAAAGACTTAGAAAGTTGATAATTGTGGGCAATGTTAGAAATGTCATGAGAAACAAGAATTATGTAAAAGAATTGATGTAAGTCATTGTTTCCAAGAGAAAGGGAGATCGGAGTGTAAAAAAGCGTTGTTTTTGGACGCCAATGAAGAAATGACTATGTTTTGCGATTTCTCCTGTTTAGAAAGACTTAGAAAGTTGATAATTGTGGGCAATGTTAGAAATGTCATGAGAAACAAGAATTATGTAAAAGAATTGATGTAAGTCATTGTTTCCAAGAGAAAGGGAGATCGGAGTGTAAAAAAGCGTTGTTTTTGGACGCCAATGAAGAAATGACTATGTTTTGCGATTTCTCCTGTTTAGAAAGACTTAGAAAGTTGATAATTGTGGGCAATGTTAGAAATGTCATGAGAAACAAGAATTATGTAAAAGAATTGATGTAAGTCATTGTTTCCAAGAGAAAGGGAGATCGGAGTGTAAAAAAGCGTTGTTTTTGGACGCCAATGAAGAAATGACTATGTTTTGCGATTTCTCCTGTTTAGAAAGACTTAGAAAGTTGATAATTGTGGGCAATGTTAGAAATGTCATGAGAAACAAGAATTATGTAAAAGAATTGATGTAAGTCATTGTTTCCAAGAGAAAGGGAGATCGGAGTGTAAAAAAGCGTTGTTTTTGGACGCCAATGAAGAAATGACTATGTTTTGCGATTTCTCCTGTTTAGAAAGACTTAGAAAGTTGATAATTGTGGGCAATGTTAGAAATGTCATGAGAAACAAGAATTATGTAAAAGAATTGATGTAAGTCATTGTTTCCAAGAGAAAGGGAGATCGGAGTGTAAAAAAGCGTTGTTTTTGGACGCCAATGAAGAAATGACTATGTTTTGCGATTTCTCCTGTTTAGAAAGACTTAGAAAGTTGATAATTGTGGGCAATGTTAGAAATGTCATGAGAAACAAGAATTATGTAAAAGAATTGATGTAAGTCATTGTTTCCAAGAGAAAGGGAGATCGGAGTGTAAAAAAGCGTTGTTTTTGGACGCCAATGAAGAAATGACTATGTTTTGCGATTTCTCCTGTTTAGAAAGACTTAGAAAGTTGATAATTGTGGGCAATGTTAGAAATGTCATGAGAAACAAGAATTATGTAAAAGAATTGATGTAAGTCATTGTTTCCAAGAGAAAGGGAGATCGGAGTGTAAAAAAGCGTTGTTTTTGGACGCCAATGAAGAAATGACTATGTTTTGCGATTTCTCCTGTTTAGAAAGACTTAGAAAGTTGATAATTGTGGGCAATGTTAGAAATGTCATGAGAAACAAGAATTATGTAAAAGAATTGATGTAAGTCATTGTTTCCAAGAGAAAGGGAGATCGGAGTGTAAAAAAGCGTTGTTTTTGGACGCCAATGAAGAAATGACTATGTTTTGCGATTTCTCCTGTTTAGAAAGACTTAGAAAGTTGATAATTGTGGGCAATGTTAGAAATGTCATGAGAAACAAGAATTATGTAAAAGAATTGATGTAAGTCATTGTTTCCAAGAGAAAGGGAGATCGGAGTGTAAAAAAGCGTTGTTTTTGGACGCCAATGAAGAAATGACTATGTTTTGCGATTTCTCCTGTTTAGAAAGACTTAGAAAGTTGATAATTGTGGGCAATGTTAGAAATGTCATGAGAAACAAGAATTATGTAAAAGAATTGATGTAAGTCATTGTTTCCAAGAGAAAGGGAGATCGGAGTGTAAAAAAGCGTTGTTTTTGGACGCCAATGAAGAAATGACTATGTTTTGCGATTTCTCCTGTTTAGAAAGACTTAGAAAGTTGATAATTGTGGGCAATGTTAGAAATGTCATGAGAAACAAGAATTATGTAAAAGAATTGATGTAAGTCATTGTTTCCAAGAGAAAGGGAGATCGGAGTGTAAAAAAGCGTTGTTTTTGGACGCCAATGAAGAAATGACTATGTTTTGCGATTTCTCCTGTTTAGAAAGACTTAGAAAGTTGATAATTGTGGGCAATGTTAGAAATGTCATGAGAAACAAGAATTATGTAAAAGAATTGATGTAAGTCATTGTTTCCAAGAGAAAGGGAGATCGGAGTGTAAAAAAGCGTTGTTTTTGGACGCCAATGAAGAAATGACTATGTTTTGCGATTTCTCCTGTTTAGAAAGACTTAGAAAGTTGATAATTGTGGGCAATGTTAGAAATGTCATGAGAAACAAGAATTATGTAAAAGAATTGATGTAAGTCATTGTTTCCAAGAGAAAGGGAGATCGGAGTGTAAAAAAGCGTTGTTTTTGGACGCCAATGAAGAAATGACTATGTTTTGCGATTTCTCCTGTTTAGAAAGACTTAGAAAGTTGATAATTGTGGGCAATGTTAGAAATGTCATGAGAAACAAGAATTATGTAAAAGAATTGATGTAAGTCATTGTTTCCAAGAGAAAGGGAGATCGGAGTGTAAAAAAGCGTTGTTTTTGGACGCCAATGAAGAAATGACTATGTTTTGCGATTTCTCCTGTTTAGAAAGACTTAGAAAGTTGATAATTGTGGGCAATGTTAGAAATGTCATGAGAAACAAGAATTATGTAAAAGAATTGATGTAAGTCATTGTTTCCAAGAGAAAGGGAGATCGGAGTGTAAAAAAGCGTTGTTTTTGGACGCCAATGAAGAAATGACTATGTTTTGCGATTTCTCCTGTTTAGAAAGACTTAGAAAGTTGATAATTGTGGGCAATGTTAGAAATGTCATGAGAAACAAGAATTATGTAAAAGAATTGATGTAAGTCATTGTTTCCAAGAGAAAGGGAGATCGGAGTGTAAAAAAGCGTTGTTTTTGGACGCCAATGAAGAAATGACTATGTTTTGCGATTTCTCCTGTTTAGAAAGACTTAGAAAGTTGATAATTGTGGGCAATGTTAGAAATGTCATGAGAAACAAGAATTATGTAAAAGAATTGATGTAAGTCATTGTTTCCAAGAGAAAGGGAGATCGGAGTGTAAAAAAGCGTTGTTTTTGGACGCCAATGAAGAAATGACTATGTTTTGCGATTTCTCCTGTTTAGAAAGACTTAGAAAGTTGATAATTGTGGGCAATGTTAGAAATGTCATGAGAAACAAGAATTATGTAAAAGAATTGATGTAAGTCATTGTTTCCAAGAGAAAGGGAGATCGGAGTGTAAAAAAGCGTTGTTTTTGGACGCCAATGAAGAAATGACTATGTTTTGCGATTTCTCCTGTTTAGAAAGACTTAGAAAGTTGATAATTGTGGGCAATGTTAGAAATGTCATGAGAAACAAGAATTATGTAAAAGAATTGATGTAAGTCATTGTTTCCAAGAGAAAGGGAGATCGGAGTGTAAAAAAGCGTTGTTTTTGGACGCCAATGAAGAAATGACTATGTTTTGCGATTTCTCCTGTTTAGAAAGACTTAGAAAGTTGATAATTGTGGGCAATGTTAGAAATGTCATGAGAAACAAGAATTATGTAAAAGAATTGATGTAAGTCATTGTTTCCAAGAGAAAGGGAGATCGGAGTGTAAAAAAGCGTTGTTTTTGGACGCCAATGAAGAAATGACTATGTTTTGCGATTTCTCCTGTTTAGAAAGACTTAGAAAGTTGATAATTGTGGGCAATGTTAGAAATGTCATGAGAAACAAGAATTATGTAAAAGAATTGATGTAAGTCATTGTTTCCAAGAGAAAGGGAGATCGGAGTGTAAAAAAGCGTTGTTTTTGGACGCCAATGAAGAAATGACTATGTTTTGCGATTTCTCCTGTTTAGAAAGACTTAGAAAGTTGATAATTGTGGGCAATGTTAGAAATGTCATGAGAAACAAGAATTATGTAAAAGAATTGATGTAAGTCATTGTTTCCAAGAGAAAGGGAGATCGGAGTGTAAAAAAGCGTTGTTTTTGGACGCCAATGAAGAAATGACTATGTTTTGCGATTTCTCCTGTTTAGAAAGACTTAGAAAGTTGATAATTGTGGGCAATGTTAGAAATGTCATGAGAAACAAGAATTATGTAAAAGAATTGATGTAAGTCATTGTTTCCAAGAGAAAGGGAGATCGGAGTGTAAAAAAGCGTTGTTTTTGGACGCCAATGAAGAAATGACTATGTTTTGCGATTTCTCCTGTTTAGAAAGACTTAGAAAGTTGATAATTGTGGGCAATGTTAGAAATGTCATGAGAAACAAGAATTATGTAAAAGAATTGATGTAAGTCATTGTTTCCAAGAGAAAGGGAGATCGGAGTGTAAAAAAGCGTTGTTTTTGGACGCCAATGAAGAAATGACTATGTTTTGCGATTTCTCCTGTTTAGAAAGACTTAGAAAGTTGATAATTGTGGGCAATGTTAGAAATGTCATGAGAAACAAGAATTATGTAAAAGAATTGATGTAAGTCATTGTTTCCAAGAGAAAGGGAGATCGGAGTGTAAAAAAGCGTTGTTTTTGGACGCCAATGAAGAAATGACTATGTTTTGCGATTTCTCCTGTTTAGAAAGACTTAGAAAGTTGATAATTGTGGGCAATGTTAGAAATGTCATGAGAAACAAGAATTATGTAAAAGAATTGATGTAAGTCATTGTTTCCAAGAGAAAGGGAGATCGGAGTGTAAAAAAGCGTTGTTTTTGGACGCCAATGAAGAAATGACTATGTTTTGCGATTTCTCCTGTTTAGAAAGACTTAGAAAGTTGATAATTGTGGGCAATGTTAGAAATGTCATGAGAAACAAGAATTATGTAAAAGAATTGATGTAAGTCATTGTTTCCAAGAGAAAGGGAGATCGGAGTGTAAAAAAGCGTTGTTTTTGGACGCCAATGAAGAAATGACTATGTTTTGCGATTTCTCCTGTTTAGAAAGACTTAGAAAGTTGATAATTGTGGGCAATGTTAGAAATGTCATGAGAAACAAGAATTATGTAAAAGAATTGATGTAAGTCATTGTTTCCAAGAGAAAGGGAGATCGGAGTGTAAAAAAGCGTTGTTTTTGGACGCCAATGAAGAAATGACTATGTTTTGCGATTTCTCCTGTTTAGAAAGACTTAGAAAGTTGATAATTGTGGGCAATGTTAGAAATGTCATGAGAAACAAGAATTATGTAAAAGAATTGATGTAAGTCATTGTTTCCAAGAGAAAGGGAGATCGGAGTGTAAAAAAGCGTTGTTTTTGGACGCCAATGAAGAAATGACTATGTTTTGCGATTTCTCCTGTTTAGAAAGACTTAGAAAGTTGATAATTGTGGGCAATGTTAGAAATGTCATGAGAAACAAGAATTATGTAAAAGAATTGATGTAAGTCATTGTTTCCAAGAGAAAGGGAGATCGGAGTGTAAAAAAGCGTTGTTTTTGGACGCCAATGAAGAAATGACTATGTTTTGCGATTTCTCCTGTTTAGAAAGACTTAGAAAGTTGATAATTGTGGGCAATGTTAGAAATGTCATGAGAAACAAGAATTATGTAAAAGAATTGATGTAAGTCATTGTTTCCAAGAGAAAGGGAGATCGGAGTGTAAAAAAGCGTTGTTTTTGGACGCCAATGAAGAAATGACTATGTTTTGCGATTTCTCCTGTTTAGAAAGACTTAGAAAGTTGATAATTGTGGGCAATGTTAGAAATGTCATGAGAAACAAGAATTATGTAAAAGAATTGATGTAAGTCATTGTTTCCAAGAGAAAGGGAGATCGGAGTGTAAAAAAGCGTTGTTTTTGGACGCCAATGAAGAAATGACTATGTTTTGCGATTTCTCCTGTTTAGAAAGACTTAGAAAGTTGATAATTGTGGGCAATGTTAGAAATGTCATGAGAAACAAGAATTATGTAAAAGAATTGATGTAAGTCATTGTTTCCAAGAGAAAGGGAGATCGGAGTGTAAAAAAGCGTTGTTTTTGGACGCCAATGAAGAAATGACTATGTTTTGCGATTTCTCCTGTTTAGAAAGACTTAGAAAGTTGATAATTGTGGGCAATGTTAGAAATGTCATGAGAAACAAGAATTATGTAAAAGAATTGATGTAAGTCATTGTTTCCAAGAGAAAGGGAGATCGGAGTGTAAAAAAGCGTTGTTTTTGGACGCCAATGAAGAAATGACTATGTTTTGCGATTTCTCCTGTTTAGAAAGACTTAGAAAGTTGATAATTGTGGGCAATGTTAGAAATGTCATGAGAAACAAGAATTATGTAAAAGAATTGATGTAAGTCATTGTTTCCAAGAGAAAGGGAGATCGGAGTGTAAAAAAGCGTTGTTTTTGGACGCCAATGAAGAAATGACTATGTTTTGCGATTTCTCCTGTTTAGAAAGACTTAGAAAGTTGATAATTGTGGGCAATGTTAGAAATGTCATGAGAAACAAGAATTATGTAAAAGAATTGATGTAAGTCATTGTTTCCAAGAGAAAGGAGAGATCGGAGTGTAAAAAAGCGTTGTTTTTGGACGCCAATGAAGAAATGACTATGTTTTGCGATTTCTCCTGTTTAGAAAGACTTAGAAAGTTGATAATTGTGGGCAATGTTAGAAATGTCATGAGAAACAAGAATTATGTAAAAGAATTGATGTAAGTCATTGTTTCCAAGAGAAAGGGAGATCGGAGTGTAAAAAAGCGTTGTTTTTGGACGCCAATGAAGAAATGACTATGTTTTGCGATTTCTCCTGTTTAGAAAGACTTAGAAAGTTGATAATTGTGGGCAATGTTAGAAATGTCATGAGAAACAAGAATTATGTAAAAGAATTGATGTAAGTCATTGTTTCCAAGAGAAAGGGAGATCGGAGTGTAAAAAAGCGTTGTTTTTGGACGCCAATGAAGAAATGACTATGTTTTGCGATTTCTCCTGTTTAGAAAGACTTAGAAAGTTGATAATTGTGGGCAATGTTAGAAATGTCATGAGAAACAAGAATTATGTAAAAGAATTGATGTAAGTCATTGTTTCCAAGAGAAAGGGAGATCGGAGTGTAAAAAAGCGTTGTTTTTGGACGCCAATGAAGAAATGACTATGTTTTGCGATTTCTCCTGTTTAGAAAGACTTAGAAAGTTGATAATTGTGGGCAATGTTAGAAATGTCATGAGAAACAAGAATTATGTAAAAGAATTGATGTAAGTCATTGTTTCCAAGAGAAAGGGAGATCGGAGTGTAAAAAAGCGTTGTTTTTGGACGCCAATGAAGAAATGACTATGTTTTGCGATTTCTCCTGTTTAGAAAGACTTAGAAAGTTGATAATTGTGGGCAATGTTAGAAATGTCATGAGAAACAAGAATTATGTAAAAGAATTGATGTAAGTCATTGTTTCCAAGAGAAAGGGAGATCGGAGTGTAAAAAAGCGTTGTTTTTGGACGCCAATGAAGAAATGACTATGTTTTGCGATTTCTCCTGTTTAGAAAGACTTAGAAAGTTGATAATTGTGGGCAATGTTAGAAATGTCATGAGAAACAAGAATTATGTAAAAGAATTGATGTAAGTCATTGTTTCCAAGAGAAAGGGAGATCGGAGTGTAAAAAAGCGTTGTTTTTGGACGCCAATGAAGAAATGACTATGTTTTGCGATTTCTCCTGTTTAGAAAGACTTAGAAAGTTGATAATTGTGGGCAATGTTAGAAATGTCATGAGAAACAAGAATTATGTAAAAGAATTGATGTAAGTCATTGTTTCCAAGAGAAAGGGAGATCGGAGTGTAAAAAAGCGTTGTTTTTGGACGCCAATGAAGAAATGACTATGTTTTGCGATTTCTCCTGTTTAGAAAGACTTAGAAAGTTGATAATTGTGGGCAATGTTAGAAATGTCATGAGAAACAAGAATTATGTAAAAGAATTGATGTAAGTCATTGTTTCCAAGAGAAAGGGAGATCGGAGTGTAAAAAAGCGTTGTTTTTGGACGCCAATGAAGAAATGACTATGTTTTGCGATTTCTCCTGTTTAGAAAGACTTAGAAAGTTGATAATTGTGGGCAATGTTAGAAATGTCATGAGAAACAAGAATTATGTAAAAGAATTGATGTAAGTCATTGTTTCCAAGAGAAAGGGAGATCGGAGTGTAAAAAAGCGTTGTTTTTGGACGCCAATGAAGAAATGACTATGTTTTGCGATTTCTCCTGTTTAGAAAGACTTAGAAAGTTGATAATTGTGGGCAATGTTAGAAATGTCATGAGAAACAAGAATTATGTAAAAGAATTGATGTAAGTCATTGTTTCCAAGAGAAAGGGAGATCGGAGTGTAAAAAAGCGTTGTTTTTGGACGCCAATGAAGAAATGACTATGTTTTGCGATTTCTCCTGTTTAGAAAGACTTAGAAAGTTGATAATTGTGGGCAATGTTAGAAATGTCATGAGAAACAAGAATTATGTAAAAGAATTGATGTAAGTCATTGTTTCCAAGAGAAAGGGAGATCGGAGTGTAAAAAAGCGTTGTTTTTGGACGCCAATGAAGAAATGACTATGTTTTGCGATTTCTCCTGTTTAGAAAGACTTAGAAAGTTGATAATTGTGGGCAATGTTAGAAATGTCATGAGAAACAAGAATTATGTAAAAGAATTGATGTAAGTCATTGTTTCCAAGAGAAAGGGAGATCGGAGTGTAAAAAAGCGTTGTTTTTGGACGCCAATGAAGAAATGACTATGTTTTGCGATTTCTCCTGTTTAGAAAGACTTAGAAAGTTGATAATTGTGGGCAATGTTAGAAATGTCATGAGAAACAAGAATTATGTAAAAGAATTGATGTAAGTCATTGTTTCCAAGAGAAAGGGAGATCGGAGTGTAAAAAAGCGTTGTTTTTGGACGCCAATGAAGAAATGACTATGTTTTGCGATTTCTCCTGTTTAGAAAGACTTAGAAAGTTGATAATTGTGGGCAATGTTAGAAATGTCATGAGAAACAAGAATTATGTAAAAGAATTGATGTAAGTCATTGTTTCCAAGAGAAAGGGAGATCGGAGTGTAAAAAAGCGTTGTTTTTGGACGCCAATGAAGAAATGACTATGTTTTGCGATTTCTCCTGTTTAGAAAGACTTAGAAAGTTGATAATTGTGGGCAATGTTAGAAATGTCATGAGAAACAAGAATTATGTAAAAGAATTGATGTAAGTCATTGTTTCCAAGAGAAAGGGAGATCGGAGTGTAAAAAAGCGTTGTTTTTGGACGCCAATGAAGAAATGACTATGTTTTGCGATTTCTCCTGTTTAGAAAGACTTAGAAAGTTGATAATTGTGGGCAATGTTAGAAATGTCATGAGAAACAAGAATTATGTAAAAGAATTGATGTAAGTCATTGTTTCCAAGAGAAAGGGAGATCGGAGTGTAAAAAAGCGTTGTTTTTGGACGCCAATGAAGAAATGACTATGTTTTGCGATTTCTCCTGTTTAGAAAGACTTAGAAAGTTGATAATTGTGGGCAATGTTAGAAATGTCATGAGAAACAAGAATTATGTAAAAGAATTGATGTAAGTCATTGTTTCCAAGAGAAAGGGAGATCGGAGTGTAAAAAAGCGTTGTTTTTGGACGCCAATGAAGAAATGACTATGTTTTGCGATTTCTCCTGTTTAGAAAGACTTAGAAAGTTGATAATTGTGGGCAATGTTAGAAATGTCATGAGAAACAAGAATTATGTAAAAGAATTGATGTAAGTCATTGTTTCCAAGAGAAAGGGAGATCGGAGTGTAAAAAAGCGTTGTTTTTGGACGCCAATGAAGAAATGACTATGTTTTGCGATTTCTCCTGTTTAGAAAGACTTAGAAAGTTGATAATTGTGGGCAATGTTAGAAATGTCATGAGAAACAAGAATTATGTAAAAGAATTGATGTAAGTCATTGTTTCCAAGAGAAAGGGAGATCGGAGTGTAAAAAAGCGTTGTTTTTGGACGCCAATGAAGAAATGACTATGTTTTGCGATTTCTCCTGTTTAGAAAGACTTAGAAAGTTGATAATTGTGGGCAATGTTAGAAATGTCATGAGAAACAAGAATTATGTAAAAGAATTGATGTAAGTCATTGTTTCCAAGAGAAAGGGAGATCGGAGTGTAAAAAAGCGTTGTTTTTGGACGCCAATGAAGAAATGACTATGTTTTGCGATTTCTCCTGTTTAGAAAGACTTAGAAAGTTGATAATTGTGGGCAATGTTAGAAATGTCATGAGAAACAAGAATTATGTAAAAGAATTGATGTAAGTCATTGTTTCCAAGAGAAAGGGAGATCGGAGTGTAAAAAAGCGTTGTTTTTGGACGCCAATGAAGAAATGACTATGTTTTGCGATTTCTCCTGTTTAGAAAGACTTAGAAAGTTGATAATTGTGGGCAATGTTAGAAATGTCATGAGAAACAAGAATTATGTAAAAGAATTGATGTAAGTCATTGTTTCCAAGAGAAAGGGAGATCGGAGTGTAAAAAAGCGTTGTTTTTGGACGCCAATGAAGAAATGACTATGTTTTGCGATTTCTCCTGTTTAGAAAGACTTAGAAAGTTGATAATTGTGGGCAATGTTAGAAATGTCATGAGAAACAAGAATTATGTAAAAGAATTGATGTAAGTCATTGTTTCCAAGAGAAAGGGAGATCGGAGTGTAAAAAAGCGTTGTTTTTGGACGCCAATGAAGAAATGACTATGTTTTGCGATTTCTCCTGTTTAGAAAGACTTAGAAAGTTGATAATTGTGGGCAATGTTAGAAATGTCATGAGAAACAAGAATTATGTAAAAGAATTGATGTAAGTCATTGTTTCCAAGAGAAAGGGAGATCGGAGTGTAAAAAAGCGTTGTTTTTGGACGCCAATGAAGAAATGACTATGTTTTGCGATTTCTCCTGTTTAGAAAGACTTAGAAAGTTGATAATTGTGGGCAATGTTAGAAATGTCATGAGAAACAAGAATTATGTAAAAGAATTGATGTAAGTCATTGTTTCCAAGAGAAAGGGAGATCGGAGTGTAAAAAAGCGTTGTTTTTGGACGCCAATGAAGAAATGACTATGTTTTGCGATTTCTCCTGTTTAGAAAGACTTAGAAAGTTGATAATTGTGGGCAATGTTAGAAATGTCATGAGAAACAAGAATTATGTAAAAGAATTGATGTAAGTCATTGTTTCCAAGAGAAAGGGAGATCGGAGTGTAAAAAAGCGTTGTTTTTGGACGCCAATGAAGAAATGACTATGTTTTGCGATTTCTCCTGTTTAGAAAGACTTAGAAAGTTGATAATTGTGGGCAATGTTAGAAATGTCATGAGAAACAAGAATTATGTAAAAGAATTGATGTAAGTCATTGTTTCCAAGAGAAAGGGAGATCGGAGTGTAAAAAAGCGTTGTTTTTGGACGCCAATGAAGAAATGACTATGTTTTGCGATTTCTCCTGTTTAGAAAGACTTAGAAAGTTGATAATTGTGGGCAATGTTAGAAATGTCATGAGAAACAAGAATTATGTAAAAGAATTGATGTAAGTCATTGTTTCCAAGAGAAAGGGAGATCGGAGTGTAAAAAAGCGTTGTTTTTGGACGCCAATGAAGAAATGACTATGTTTTGCGATTTCTCCTGTTTAGAAAGACTTAGAAAGTTGATAATTGTGGGCAATGTTAGAAATGTCATGAGAAACAAGAATTATGTAAAAGAATTGATGTAAGTCATTGTTTCCAAGAGAAAGGGAGATCGGAGTGTAAAAAAGCGTTGTTTTTGGACGCCAATGAAGAAATGACTATGTTTTGCGATTTCTCCTGTTTAGAAAGACTTAGAAAGTTGATAATTGTGGGCAATGTTAGAAATGTCATGAGAAACAAGAATTATGTAAAAGAATTGATGTAAGTCATTGTTTCCAAGAGAAAGGGAGATCGGAGTGTAAAAAAGCGTTGTTTTTGGACGCCAATGAAGAAATGACTATGTTTTGCGATTTCTCCTGTTTAGAAAGACTTAGAAAGTTGATAATTGTGGGCAATGTTAGAAATGTCATGAGAAACAAGAATTATGTAAAAGAATTGATGTAAGTCATTGTTTCCAAGAGAAAGGGAGATCGGAGTGTAAAAAAGCGTTGTTTTTGGACGCCAATGAAGAAATGACTATGTTTTGCGATTTCTCCTGTTTAGAAAGACTTAGAAAGTTGATAATTGTGGGCAATGTTAGAAATGTCATGAGAAACAAGAATTATGTAAAAGAATTGATGTAAGTCATTGTTTCCAAGAGAAAGGGAGATCGGAGTGTAAAAAAGCGTTGTTTTTGGACGCCAATGAAGAAATGACTATGTTTTGCGATTTCTCCTGTTTAGAAAGACTTAGAAAGTTGATAATTGTGGGCAATGTTAGAAATGTCATGAGAAACAAGAATTATGTAAAAGAATTGATGTAAGTCATTGTTTCCAAGAGAAAGGGAGATCGGAGTGTAAAAAAGCGTTGTTTTTGGACGCCAATGAAGAAATGACTATGTTTTGCGATTTCTCCTGTTTAGAAAGACTTAGAAAGTTGATAATTGTGGGCAATGTTAGAAATGTCATGAGAAACAAGAATTATGTAAAAGAATTGATGTAAGTCATTGTTTCCAAGAGAAAGGGAGATCGGAGTGTAAAAAAGCGTTGTTTTTGGACGCCAATGAAGAAATGACTATGTTTTGCGATTTCTCCTGTTTAGAAAGACTTAGAAAGTTGATAATTGTGGGCAATGTTAGAAATGTCATGAGAAACAAGAATTATGTAAAAGAATTGATGTAAGTCATTGTTTCCAAGAGAAAGGGAGATCGGAGTGTAAAAAAGCGTTGTTTTTGGACGCCAATGAAGAAATGACTATGTTTTGCGATTTCTCCTGTTTAGAAAGACTTAGAAAGTTGATAATTGTGGGCAATGTTAGAAATGTCATGAGAAACAAGAATTATGTAAAAGAATTGATGTAAGTCATTGTTTCCAAGAGAAAGGGAGATCGGAGTGTAAAAAAGCGTTGTTTTTGGACGCCAATGAAGAAATGACTATGTTTTGCGATTTCTCCTGTTTAGAAAGACTTAGAAAGTTGATAATTGTGGGCAATGTTAGAAATGTCATGAGAAACAAGAATTATGTAAAAGAATTGATGTAAGTCATTGTTTCCAAGAGAAAGGGAGATCGGAGTGTAAAAAAGCGTTGTTTTTGGACGCCAATGAAGAAATGACTATGTTTTGCGATTTCTCCTGTTTAGAAAGACTTAGAAAGTTGATAATTGTGGGCAATGTTAGAAATGTCATGAGAAACAAGAATTATGTAAAAGAATTGATGTAAGTCATTGTTTCCAAGAGAAAGGGAGATCGGAGTGTAAAAAAGCGTTGTTTTTGGACGCCAATGAAGAAATGACTATGTTTTGCGATTTCTCCTGTTTAGAAAGACTTAGAAAGTTGATAATTGTGGGCAATGTTAGAAATGTCATGAGAAACAAGAATTATGTAAAAGAATTGATGTAAGTCATTGTTTCCAAGAGAAAGGGAGATCGGAGTGTAAAAAAGCGTTGTTTTTGGACGCCAATGAAGAAATGACTATGTTTTGCGATTTCTCCTGTTTAGAAAGACTTAGAAAGTTGATAATTGTGGGCAATGTTAGAAATGTCATGAGAAACAAGAATTATGTAAAAGAATTGATGTAAGTCATTGTTTCCAAGAGAAAGGGAGATCGGAGTGTAAAAAAGCGTTGTTTTTGGACGCCAATGAAGAAATGACTATGTTTTGCGATTTCTCCTGTTTAGAAAGACTTAGAAAGTTGATAATTGTGGGCAATGTTAGAAATGTCATGAGAAACAAGAATTATGTAAAAGAATTGATGTAAGTCATTGTTTCCAAGAGAAAGGGAGATCGGAGTGTAAAAAAGCGTTGTTTTTGGACGCCAATGAAGAAATGACTATGTTTTGCGATTTCTCCTGTTTAGAAAGACTTAGAAAGTTGATAATTGTGGGCAATGTTAGAAATGTCATGAGAAACAAGAATTATGTAAAAGAATTGATGTAAGTCATTGTTTCCAAGAGAAAGGGAGATCGGAGTGTAAAAAAGCGTTGTTTTTGGACGCCAATGAAGAAATGACTATGTTTTGCGATTTCTCCTGTTTAGAAAGACTTAGAAAGTTGATAATTGTGGGCAATGTTAGAAATGTCATGAGAAACAAGAATTATGTAAAAGAATTGATGTAAGTCATTGTTTCCAAGAGAAAGGGAGATCGGAGTGTAAAAAAGCGTTGTTTTTGGACGCCAATGAAGAAATGACTATGTTTTGCGATTTCTCCTGTTTAGAAAGACTTAGAAAGTTGATAATTGTGGGCAATGTTAGAAATGTCATGAGAAACAAGAATTATGTAAAAGAATTGATGTAAGTCATTGTTTCCAAGAGAAAGGGAGATCGGAGTGTAAAAAAGCGTTGTTTTTGGACGCCAATGAAGAAATGACTATGTTTTGCGATTTCTCCTGTTTAGAAAGACTTAGAAAGTTGATAATTGTGGGCAATGTTAGAAATGTCATGAGAAACAAGAATTATGTAAAAGAATTGATGTAAGTCATTGTTTCCAAGAGAAAGGGAGATCGGAGTGTAAAAAAGCGTTGTTTTTGGACGCCAATGAAGAAATGACTATGTTTTGCGATTTCTCCTGTTTAGAAAGACTTAGAAAGTTGATAATTGTGGGCAATGTTAGAAATGTCATGAGAAACAAGAATTATGTAAAAGAATTGATGTAAGTCATTGTTTCCAAGAGAAAGGGAGATCGGAGTGTAAAAAAGCGTTGTTTTTGGACGCCAATGAAGAAATGACTATGTTTTGCGATTTCTCCTGTTTAGAAAGACTTAGAAAGTTGATAATTGTGGGCAATGTTAGAAATGTCATGAGAAACAAGAATTATGTAAAAGAATTGATGTAAGTCATTGTTTCCAAGAGAAAGGGAGATCGGAGTGTAAAAAAGCGTTGTTTTTGGACGCCAATGAAGAAATGACTATGTTTTGCGATTTCTCCTGTTTAGAAAGACTTAGAAAGTTGATAATTGTGGGCAATGTTAGAAATGTCATGAGAAACAAGAATTATGTAAAAGAATTGATGTAAGTCATTGTTTCCAAGAGAAAGGGAGATCGGAGTGTAAAAAAGCGTTGTTTTTGGACGCCAATGAAGAAATGACTATGTTTTGCGATTTCTCCTGTTTAGAAAGACTTAGAAAGTTGATAATTGTGGGCAATGTTAGAAATGTCATGAGAAACAAGAATTATGTAAAAGAATTGATGTAAGTCATTGTTTCCAAGAGAAAGGGAGATCGGAGTGTAAAAAAGCGTTGTTTTTGGACGCCAATGAAGAAATGACTATGTTTTGCGATTTCTCCTGTTTAGAAAGACTTAGAAAGTTGATAATTGTGGGCAATGTTAGAAATGTCATGAGAAACAAGAATTATGTAAAAGAATTGATGTAAGTCATTGTTTCCAAGAGAAAGGGAGATCGGAGTGTAAAAAAGCGTTGTTTTTGGACGCCAATGAAGAAATGACTATGTTTTGCGATTTCTCCTGTTTAGAAAGACTTAGAAAGTTGATAATTGTGGGCAATGTTAGAAATGTCATGAGAAACAAGAATTATGTAAAAGAATTGATGTAAGTCATTGTTTCCAAGAGAAAGGGAGATCGGAGTGTAAAAAAGCGTTGTTTTTGGACGCCAATGAAGAAATGACTATGTTTTGCGATTTCTCCTGTTTAGAAAGACTTAGAAAGTTGATAATTGTGGGCAATGTTAGAAATGTCATGAGAAACAAGAATTATGTAAAAGAATTGATGTAAGTCATTGTTTCCAAGAGAAAGGGAGATCGGAGTGTAAAAAAGCGTTGTTTTTGGACGCCAATGAAGAAATGACTATGTTTTGCGATTTCTCCTGTTTAGAAAGACTTAGAAAGTTGATAATTGTGGGCAATGTTAGAAATGTCATGAGAAACAAGAATTATGTAAAAGAATTGATGTAAGTCATTGTTTCCAAGAGAAAGGGAGATCGGAGTGTAAAAAAGCGTTGTTTTTGGACGCCAATGAAGAAATGACTATGTTTTGCGATTTCTCCTGTTTAGAAAGACTTAGAAAGTTGATAATTGTGGGCAATGTTAGAAATGTCATGAGAAACAAGAATTATGTAAAAGAATTGATGTAAGTCATTGTTTCCAAGAGAAAGGGAGATCGGAGTGTAAAAAAGCGTTGTTTTTGGACGCCAATGAAGAAATGACTATGTTTTGCGATTTCTCCTGTTTAGAAAGACTTAGAAAGTTGATAATTGTGGGCAATGTTAGAAATGTCATGAGAAACAAGAATTATGTAAAAGAATTGATGTAAGTCATTGTTTCCAAGAGAAAGGGAGATCGGAGTGTAAAAAAGCGTTGTTTTTGGACGCCAATGAAGAAATGACTATGTTTTGCGATTTCTCCTGTTTAGAAAGACTTAGAAAGTTGATAATTGTGGGCAATGTTAGAAATGTCATGAGAAACAAGAATTATGTAAAAGAATTGATGTAAGTCATTGTTTCCAAGAGAAAGGGAGATCGGAGTGTAAAAAAGCGTTGTTTTTGGACGCCAATGAAGAAATGACTATGTTTTGCGATTTCTCCTGTTTAGAAAGACTTAGAAAGTTGATAATTGTGGGCAATGTTAGAAATGTCATGAGAAACAAGAATTATGTAAAAGAATTGATGTAAGTCATTGTTTCCAAGAGAAAGGGAGATCGGAGTGTAAAAAAGCGTTGTTTTTGGACGCCAATGAAGAAATGACTATGTTTTGCGATTTCTCCTGTTTAGAAAGACTTAGAAAGTTGATAATTGTGGGCAATGTTAGAAATGTCATGAGAAACAAGAATTATGTAAAAGAATTGATGTAAGTCATTGTTTCCAAGAGAAAGGGAGATCGGAGTGTAAAAAAGCGTTGTTTTTGGACGCCAATGAAGAAATGACTATGTTTTGCGATTTCTCCTGTTTAGAAAGACTTAGAAAGTTGATAATTGTGGGCAATGTTAGAAATGTCATGAGAAACAAGAATTATGTAAAAGAATTGATGTAAGTCATTGTTTCCAAGAGAAAGGGAGATCGGAGTGTAAAAAAGCGTTGTTTTTGGACGCCAATGAAGAAATGACTATGTTTTGCGATTTCTCCTGTTTAGAAAGACTTAGAAAGTTGATAATTGTGGGCAATGTTAGAAATGTCATGAGAAACAAGAATTATGTAAAAGAATTGATGTAAGTCATTGTTTCCAAGAGAAAGGGAGATCGGAGTGTAAAAAAGCGTTGTTTTTGGACGCCAATGAAGAAATGACTATGTTTTGCGATTTCTCCTGTTTAGAAAGACTTAGAAAGTTGATAATTGTGGGCAATGTTAGAAATGTCATGAGAAACAAGAATTATGTAAAAGAATTGATGTAAGTCATTGTTTCCAAGAGAAAGGGAGATCGGAGTGTAAAAAAGCGTTGTTTTTGGACGCCAATGAAGAAATGACTATGTTTTGCGATTTCTCCTGTTTAGAAAGACTTAGAAAGTTGATAATTGTGGGCAATGTTAGAAATGTCATGAGAAACAAGAATTATGTAAAAGAATTGATGTAAGTCATTGTTTCCAAGAGAAAGGGAGATCGGAGTGTAAAAAAGCGTTGTTTTTGGACGCCAATGAAGAAATGACTATGTTTTGCGATTTCTCCTGTTTAGAAAGACTTAGAAAGTTGATAATTGTGGGCAATGTTAGAAATGTCATGAGAAACAAGAATTATGTAAAAGAATTGATGTAAGTCATTGTTTCCAAGAGAAAGGGAGATCGGAGTGTAAAAAAGCGTTGTTTTTGGACGCCAATGAAGAAATGACTATGTTTTGCGATTTCTCCTGTTTAGAAAGACTTAGAAAGTTGATAATTGTGGGCAATGTTAGAAATGTCATGAGAAACAAGAATTATGTAAAAGAATTGATGTAAGTCATTGTTTCCAAGAGAAAGGGAGATCGGAGTGTAAAAAAGCGTTGTTTTTGGACGCCAATGAAGAAATGACTATGTTTTGCGATTTCTCCTGTTTAGAAAGACTTAGAAAGTTGATAATTGTGGGCAATGTTAGAAATGTCATGAGAAACAAGAATTATGTAAAAGAATTGATGTAAGTCATTGTTTCCAAGAGAAAGGGAGATCGGAGTGTAAAAAAGCGTTGTTTTTGGACGCCAATGAAGAAATGACTATGTTTTGCGATTTCTCCTGTTTAGAAAGACTTAGAAAGTTGATAATTGTGGGCAATGTTAGAAATGTCATGAGAAACAAGAATTATGTAAAAGAATTGATGTAAGTCATTGTTTCCAAGAGAAAGGGAGATCGGAGTGTAAAAAAGCGTTGTTTTTGGACGCCAATGAAGAAATGACTATGTTTTGCGATTTCTCCTGTTTAGAAAGACTTAGAAAGTTGATAATTGTGGGCAATGTTAGAAATGTCATGAGAAACAAGAATTATGTAAAAGAATTGATGTAAGTCATTGTTTCCAAGAGAAAGGGAGATCGGAGTGTAAAAAAGCGTTGTTTTTGGACGCCAATGAAGAAATGACTATGTTTTGCGATTTCTCCTGTTTAGAAAGACTTAGAAAGTTGATAATTGTGGGCAATGTTAGAAATGTCATGAGAAACAAGAATTATGTAAAAGAATTGATGTAAGTCATTGTTTCCAAGAGAAAGGGAGATCGGAGTGTAAAAAAGCGTTGTTTTTGGACGCCAATGAAGAAATGACTATGTTTTGCGATTTCTCCTGTTTAGAAAGACTTAGAAAGTTGATAATTGTGGGCAATGTTAGAAATGTCATGAGAAACAAGAATTATGTAAAAGAATTGATGTAAGTCATTGTTTCCAAGAGAAAGGGAGATCGGAGTGTAAAAAAGCGTTGTTTTTGGACGCCAATGAAGAAATGACTATGTTTTGCGATTTCTCCTGTTTAGAAAGACTTAGAAAGTTGATAATTGTGGGCAATGTTAGAAATGTCATGAGAAACAAGAATTATGTAAAAGAATTGATGTAAGTCATTGTTTCCAAGAGAAAGGGAGATCGGAGTGTAAAAAAGCGTTGTTTTTGGACGCCAATGAAGAAATGACTATGTTTTGCGATTTCTCCTGTTTAGAAAGACTTAGAAAGTTGATAATTGTGGGCAATGTTAGAAATGTCATGAGAAACAAGAATTATGTAAAAGAATTGATGTAAGTCATTGTTTCCAAGAGAAAGGGAGATCGGAGTGTAAAAAAGCGTTGTTTTTGGACGCCAATGAAGAAATGACTATGTTTTGCGATTTCTCCTGTTTAGAAAGACTTAGAAAGTTGATAATTGTGGGCAATGTTAGAAATGTCATGAGAAACAAGAATTATGTAAAAGAATTGATGTAAGTCATTGTTTCCAAGAGAAAGGGAGATCGGAGTGTAAAAAAGCGTTGTTTTTGGACGCCAATGAAGAAATGACTATGTTTTGCGATTTCTCCTGTTTAGAAAGACTTAGAAAGTTGATAATTGTGGGCAATGTTAGAAATGTCATGAGAAACAAGAATTATGTAAAAGAATTGATGTAAGTCATTGTTTCCAAGAGAAAGGGAGATCGGAGTGTAAAAAAGCGTTGTTTTTGGACGCCAATGAAGAAATGACTATGTTTTGCGATTTCTCCTGTTTAGAAAGACTTAGAAAGTTGATAATTGTGGGCAATGTTAGAAATGTCATGAGAAACAAGAATTATGTAAAAGAATTGATGTAAGTCATTGTTTCCAAGAGAAAGGGAGATCGGAGTGTAAAAAAGCGTTGTTTTTGGACGCCAATGAAGAAATGACTATGTTTTGCGATTTCTCCTGTTTAGAAAGACTTAGAAAGTTGATAATTGTGGGCAATGTTAGAAATGTCATGAGAAACAAGAATTATGTAAAAGAATTGATGTAAGTCATTGTTTCCAAGAGAAAGGGAGATCGGAGTGTAAAAAAGCGTTGTTTTTGGACGCCAATGAAGAAATGACTATGTTTTGCGATTTCTCCTGTTTAGAAAGACTTAGAAAGTTGATAATTGTGGGCAATGTTAGAAATGTCATGAGAAACAAGAATTATGTAAAAGAATTGATGTAAGTCATTGTTTCCAAGAGAAAGGGAGATCGGAGTGTAAAAAAGCGTTGTTTTTGGACGCCAATGAAGAAATGACTATGTTTTGCGATTTCTCCTGTTTAGAAAGACTTAGAAAGTTGATAATTGTGGGCAATGTTAGAAATGTCATGAGAAACAAGAATTATGTAAAAGAATTGATGTAAGTCATTGTTTCCAAGAGAAAGGGAGATCGGAGTGTAAAAAAGCGTTGTTTTTGGACGCCAATGAAGAAATGACTATGTTTTGCGATTTCTCCTGTTTAGAAAGACTTAGAAAGTTGATAATTGTGGGCAATGTTAGAAATGTCATGAGAAACAAGAATTATGTAAAAGAATTGATGTAAGTCATTGTTTCCAAGAGAAAGGGAGATCGGAGTGTAAAAAAGCGTTGTTTTTGGACGCCAATGAAGAAATGACTATGTTTTGCGATTTCTCCTGTTTAGAAAGACTTAGAAAGTTGATAATTGTGGGCAATGTTAGAAATGTCATGAGAAACAAGAATTATGTAAAAGAATTGATGTAAGTCATTGTTTCCAAGAGAAAGGGAGATCGGAGTGTAAAAAAGCGTTGTTTTTGGACGCCAATGAAGAAATGACTATGTTTTGCGATTTCTCCTGTTTAGAAAGACTTAGAAAGTTGATAATTGTGGGCAATGTTAGAAATGTCATGAGAAACAAGAATTATGTAAAAGAATTGATGTAAGTCATTGTTTCCAAGAGAAAGGGAGATCGGAGTGTAAAAAAGCGTTGTTTTTGGACGCCAATGAAGAAATGACTATGTTTTGCGATTTCTCCTGTTTAGAAAGACTTAGAAAGTTGATAATTGTGGGCAATGTTAGAAATGTCATGAGAAACAAGAATTATGTAAAAGAATTGATGTAAGTCATTGTTTCCAAGAGAAAGGGAGATCGGAGTGTAAAAAAGCGTTGTTTTTGGACGCCAATGAAGAAATGACTATGTTTTGCGATTTCTCCTGTTTAGAAAGACTTAGAAAGTTGATAATTGTGGGCAATGTTAGAAATGTCATGAGAAACAAGAATTATGTAAAAGAATTGATGTAAGTCATTGTTTCCAAGAGAAAGGGAGATCGGAGTGTAAAAAAGCGTTGTTTTTGGACGCCAATGAAGAAATGACTATGTTTTGCGATTTCTCCTGTTTAGAAAGACTTAGAAAGTTGATAATTGTG
The DNA here is from genome assembly GCA_036250195.1 of Mixophyes australis. NCBI lineage: Eukaryota > Metazoa > Chordata > Amphibia > Anura > Limnodynastidae > Mixophyes > Mixophyes australis. Next base: position 3,469 of record JAVHZZ010000387.1, on the reverse strand, counting down.
GGCAATGTTAGAAATGTCATGAGAAACAAGAATTATGTAAAAGAATTGATGTAAGTCATTGTTTCCAAGAGAAAGGGAGATCGGAGTGTAAAAAAGCGTTGTTTTTGGACGCCAATGAAGAAATGACTATGTTTTGCGATTTCTCCTGTTTAGAAAGACTTAGAAAGTTGATAATTGTGGGCAATGTTAGAAATGTCATGAGAAACAAGAATTATGTAAAAGAATTGATGTAAGTCATTGTTTCCAAGAGAAAGGGAGATCGGAGTGTAAAAAAGCGTTGTTTTTGGACGCCAATGAAGAAATGACTATGTTTTGCGATTTCTCCTGTTTAGAAAGACTTAGAAAGTTGATAATTGTGGGCAATGTTAGAAATGTCATGAGAAACAAGAATTATGTAAAAGAATTGATGTAAGTCATTGTTTCCAAGAGAAAGGGAGATCGGAGTGTAAAAAAGCGTTGTTTTTGGACGCCAATGAAGAAATGACTATGTTTTGCGATTTCTCCTGTTTAGAAAGACTTAGAAAGTTGATAATTGTGGGCAATGTTAGAAATGTCATGAGAAACAAGAATTATGTAAAAGAATTGATGTAAGTCATTGTTTCCAAGAGAAAGGGAGATCGGAGTGTAAAAAAGCGTTGTTTTTGGACGCCAATGAAGAAATGACTATGTTTTGCGATTTCTCCTGTTTAGAAAGACTTAGAAAGTTGATAATTGTGGGCAATGTTAGAAATGTCATGAGAAACAAGAATTATGTAAAAGAATTGATGTAAGTCATTGTTTCCAAGAGAAAGGGAGATCGGAGTGTAAAAAAGCGTTGTTTTTGGACGCCAATGAAGAAATGACTATGTTTTGCGATTTCTCCTGTTTAGAAAGACTTAGAAAGTTGATAATTGTGGGCAATGTTAGAAATGTCATGAGAAACAAGAATTATGTAAAAGAATTGATGTAAGTCATTGTTTCCAAGAGAAAGGGAGATCGGAGTGTAAAAAAGCGTTGTTTTTGGACGCCAATGAAGAAATGACTATGTTTTGCGATTTCTCCTGTTTAGAAAGACTTAGAAAGTTGATAATTGTGGGCAATGTTAGAAATGTCATGAGAAACAAGAATTATGTAAAAGAATTGATGTAAGTCATTGTTTCCAAGAGAAAGGGAGATCGGAGTGTAAAAAAGCGTTGTTTTTGGACGCCAATGAAGAAATGACTATGTTTTGCGATTTCTCCTGTTTAGAAAGACTTAGAAAGTTGATAATTGTGGGCAATGTTAGAAATGTCATGAGAAACAAGAATTATGTAAAAGAATTGATGTAAGTCATTGTTTCCAAGAGAAAGGGAGATCGGAGTGTAAAAAAGCGTTGTTTTTGGACGCCAATGAAGAAATGACTATGTTTTGCGATTTCTCCTGTTTAGAAAGACTTAGAAAGTTGATAATTGTGGGCAATGTTAGAAATGTCATGAGAAACAAGAATTATGTAAAAGAATTGATGTAAGTCATTGTTTCCAAGAGAAAGGGAGATCGGAGTGTAAAAAAGCGTTGTTTTTGGACGCCAATGAAGAAATGACTATGTTTTGCGATTTCTCCTGTTTAGAAAGACTTAGAAAGTTGATAATTGTGGGCAATGTTAGAAATGTCATGAGAAACAAGAATTATGTAAAAGAATTGATGTAAGTCATTGTTTCCAAGAGAAAGGGAGATCGGAGTGTAAAAAAGCGTTGTTTTTGGACGCCAATGAAGAAATGACTATGTTTTGCGATTTCTCCTGTTTAGAAAGACTTAGAAAGTTGATAATTGTGGGCAATGTTAGAAATGTCATGAGAAACAAGAATTATGTAAAAGAATTGATGTAAGTCATTGTTTCCAAGAGAAAGGGAGATCGGAGTGTAAAAAAGCGTTGTTTTTGGACGCCAATGAAGAAATGACTATGTTTTGCGATTTCTCCTGTTTAGAAAGACTTAGAAAGTTGATAATTGTGGGCAATGTTAGAAATGTCATGAGAAACAAGAATTATGTAAAAGAATTGATGTAAGTCATTGTTTCCAAGAGAAAGGGAGATCGGAGTGTAAAAAAGCGTTGTTTTTGGACGCCAATGAAGAAATGACTATGTTTTGCGATTTCTCCTGTTTAGAAAGACTTAGAAAGTTGATAATTGTGGGCAATGTTAGAAATGTCATGAGAAACAAGAATTATGTAAAAGAATTGATGTAAGTCATTGTTTCCAAGAGAAAGGGAGATCGGAGTGTAAAAAAGCGTTGTTTTTGGACGCCAATGAAGAAATGACTATGTTTTGCGATTTCTCCTGTTTAGAAAGACTTAGAAAGTTGATAATTGTGGGCAATGTTAGAAATGTCATGAGAAACAAGAATTATGTAAAAGAATTGATGTAAGTCATTGTTTCCAAGAGAAAGGGAGATCGGAGTGTAAAAAAGCGTTGTTTTTGGACGCCAATGAAGAAATGACTATGTTTTGCGATTTCTCCTGTTTAGAAAGACTTAGAAAGTTGATAATTGTGGGCAATGTTAGAAATGTCATGAGAAACAAGAATTATGTAAAAGAATTGATGTAAGTCATTGTTTCCAAGAGAAAGGGAGATCGGAGTGTAAAAAAGCGTTGTTTTTGGACGCCAATGAAGAAATGACTATGTTTTGCGATTTCTCCTGTTTAGAAAGACTTAGAAAGTTGATAATTGTGGGCAATGTTAGAAATGTCATGAGAAACAAGAATTATGTAAAAGAATTGATGTAAGTCATTGTTTCCAAGAGAAAGGGAGATCGGAGTGTAAAAAAGCGTTGTTTTTGGACGCCAATGAAGAAATGACTATGTTTTGCGATTTCTCCTGTTTAGAAAGACTTAGAAAGTTGATAATTGTGGGCAATGTTAGAAATGTCATGAGAAACAAGAATTATGTAAAAGAATTGATGTAAGTCATTGTTTCCAAGAGAAAGGGAGATCGGAGTGTAAAAAAGCGTTGTTTTTGGACGCCAATGAAGAAATGACTATGTTTTGCGATTTCTCCTGTTTAGAAAGACTTAGAAAGTTGATAATTGTGGGCAATGTTAGAAATGTCATGAGAAACAAGAATTATGTAAAAGAATTGATGTAAGTCATTGTTTCCAAGAGAAAGGGAGATCGGAGTGTAAAAAAGCGTTGTTTTTGGACGCCAATGAAGAAATGACTATGTTTTGCGATTTCTCCTGTTTAGAAAGACTTAGAAGTTGATAATTGTGGGCAATGTTAGAAATGTCATGAGAAACAAGAATTATGTAAAAGAATTGATGTAAGTCATTGTTTCCAAGAGAAAGGGAGATCGGAGTGTAAAAAAGCGTTGTTTTTGGACGCCAATGAAGAAATGACTATGTTTTGCGATTTCTCCTGTTTAGAAAGACTTAGAAAGTTGATAATTGTGGGCAATGTTAGAAATGTCATGAGAAACAAGAATTATGTAAAAGAATTGATGTAAGTCATTGTTTCCAAG